>CAUYPK010097274.1:0-23298 GCA_963574355.1 Loris lydekkerianus | reverse complement strand
CGATGCGGAGGGTTTGGGTTCTGCCCCCCAGTTTGCTGGGAGGGGGGTGCGTCGCAGAGAGTGACGGTGTGATTTCTGCCCCCCAGTTTTCGGTGAGTGGGGTGCATCGCAGATAGTGACGGTGTGATTTCTGCCCCCCAGTTTTCTGTGAGGGGGGTGCATCGCAGATAGTGACGGTGTGATTTCTGCCCCCCTCTTCTGTGAGAGGGGTGCATCTCAGATACTGACGGTGTGATTTCTGCCCCCCTCTTTTCTGTGAGAGGGGTGCATCTCAGATACTGACGGTGTGATTTCTGCCCCCCTCTTTTCTGTGAGAGGGGTGCATCGCAGATACTGACGGTGCGGTTCCTGCTCCTAGTTTTTTGTGAGAGGGGTGCATGGCAGATTCTGACGGTGTGATTTCTGCCCCCCAATTTCTGTTAGAGTGGTGAATCGCAGGTTCTGACGGCATCGTTTCTGCTCCCCACTTTTCTGTGAGAGGGTGCATCACAGATTCTGATGGTGTGATTTCTGCCCCCCAGTGTCTGTGAGAGGGGTGCATCACAGATACTGACGGTGTGATTTTTGCCCCCCAGTTTTCTGTGAGAGGGGTGCATCGCAGATTCTGACGATGTTATTTCTGCCCCCCTTATTTCTGTGTTGAGGGGTTGATGGCATTGTTCTGTGTTGAGACTCTGATGGCATTGTTTCTGCCCCCCAGTTTTCTGTGAAAGGGGTGCATGGCAGATACTGACGGTGTGATTCCTGCTCCTAGTTTTCTGTGAGAAGGGTGCATCGCAGATGCTGACCGTCTGATTTCTGCTCCCCATTTTTCTGTCAGAGAGGTGCATCGCAAATTCTGACAGCAAGATTTCTGTCCCCCAGTTTTCTCTGAGAGGGTTGCATCGCAGATTCTGATGGCATGATTTCTCTCCCCCAGTTTTCTCTGAGAGGGGTGCATTACAGATACTCACGGTAGGGCATAAAAGTGTTTTCAAACCCCCACCATCACCATGGCTAAGGGATTTTTGTTTGGTTTTGTGGGAAAAGGGTGTTCAGCCCTAATTAGTGATTGCGTTTCCAGATGGAAAGTTAATGAAAGCGTGTACCCTGGATATTGGGTACAGAAATATAATTCTCATGTGCATAAAATTTTAGACCAACAGTTTCAAAAGCTTATGGCATTAAGCCTCAGAGAGCTCTTTGACATCTGGTTCTCCAGCCAATGCTGCCGATCTTTAAGACTAGGCTCTAGCAGCTTTTCTATAAAGCCCCCTCTCCCTGCCCAGAGAAAACTTGGTGCTTCCTCTTTGTACCCCTCCCACCTCCTCCTGACATGTGAACTTCTGGACCTCTCAGTAGTGGGCATAGGATGTGTTCCATCTGTAATAATGAAAATGCAAACAGTCAGCCGGTATTGACCACTTACTAGTGGCCAGGCACCGCATTAAGAGACTTAAGGAGATGATTTAATCATCCTGCCTCCCTAGGGTACTCACTTATATCTGAATTGTAACAATTGAGGAAACAGAGGCTCTGATAACAGTGCTGGTAATTTACTGGATGTGTTTCGGATTCCAGCGCCAGTTTTTTCTATATTGTTCATTGAGTAAATACAGTCTTATTTTATAAGATGAGAAAACTCTTATTCCAGAGAAGTGAGCTGATTGGCTCAAGGTTACATGGAGCCTGATGCATATTATTAATATTATATAAACTCTTCTCCGTGGTAGACTATTCTATTTTAATATTACTGACTTCCAAGCCTCCAGTTCATGTATATTTCTGAAGGTTTCTGTATACCCTCCTTGTGTCCATGTGCAGTGATTTATCAGTTAGATGCTGAAGTACTGCTGAAAAAAAATACCATTTTAAAATGACCATCTGTATGCCTTTGATGTACTTAAATCTTTTCAGAAATTAGGACATTGTCCACATGTGTGTTAGTAGAAAACAAGTTGCCATCCTTAGAACTGACCATAGGTTGTGATGGCCTTTTTTATACTTGCCAGGAGTAATAAACAACTCATTTTGGCCCTGAAGTCAAGAGAATTGAACAAGTGGCTTCAGAGATCAAGAAGTGAGTTATTGGTCTTGTTATAAACTGGACTTCAGGGATGTCTGGGAGGAGGGTATCTGAAGAGTTCATTATTGATGTCTGCGAAGAACTCATTGACAGCAGCTCAGCGTTTGACTCTGAATAACCTCTTTTTATCCTCTGCATCCCCAAGATCAAATCTTGTACACAAACATTTACAACCTATTTGGTGTATTCTGTCTTATCTGCTCTAGTCCATTCTACTCCAGAGTGCAGAGGAAGTAGGCTGCTCCTCTCTGCTTAGTGCTCCAACACTCTAAAGGGTAATCAACATAAAATATTATCAGTGCTTGGAGTTACAGTGCCTAAATTTTAAAATATCAACATGCAACTTTCTGAAACTCCCTTTCTTCCTGTCCTCCTTGCCAGAATAAAAGGCGAACCTAACCACTTTAGTAATCACAAGTGGGAGTAAATACCCTGGGGCCCCTTGAAATAGAAGCAGGGAACACCGTTGACTGGGAGGCTTGGGAAAAGAGGGAGCTAAATATAAACTAAGGAAAATGCATTTATACTTTATAGCCTTTTAGCAACTACAAAAATAATAAAGTGAGAAATAGACCAATTGACTTGTAAGATGCTAATAGTAGAAAACCTTTTACAAAAGACATACCACTTAAAAATTGTTTTATGTGACTATTCTTTTTCACTCCATCCTGCCTGCTTTCACGCTGGGGAAAGACAGTGTCATCAAAAGTAGTATGTTCTCATCAAAACACTAACCTTGGAAGGCAACTACTGATTTATATTCTGTTTCAACGTTTATGAACAGGGTAACTTTGGGTCAGTTACTTAACCTTGCTGGGTGTCAGTTTCCTCACTTGTAAAATATAGATAATAACAGTGTCTACCTCATTGAATTGCTTTTGAGTTCCTGTATGCAAGCTTAGTGCCTGGCACACTGTCAGCTTTGCATCAGTGTTACCTTATGATTCTTCTTGGTGGAAGAGAGGAGAGGGTCTCATGACTTACGTGTTTATGACTGGGGTTCAGTTCTGTCTCTTTTTTGCTCTGGGCTAAAGCTAGCCCTAGATGAAGCCCTGACTGAGGTGTGGGACTGCTTCTATTTTAAAATTGTTTTATGTGACTATTCTTTTTCACTCCATCCTGCCTGCTTTCACGCTGGGGACAGACAGTGTCATCAAAAGTAGTATGCCCTGTCTATCCTTACAATACTCTGAGGCCTAAAGCTCTGTAGTAATTTGTGTGTGGGAGCCCATGATCACATGTCAGGTGAAAGGTCATGGAGATTTTAAATTGTTTTAAAATGAACATTCTCGTGTGACGAATATATGTGGGAAAAGGTTAGAAAGGACTGATCAGGAGTCAATGATATGTACGTGACTTTTTCTACTGGTGCCATCTTGGTATATCTTCTTGCTCTTTTTGGTTTCCTCTTTAGCACTACATGAAAAGCTTTCCCCCAAATTTTACTGACCGGGTTTTTAGCTTAAACTATCATTTTGGGGGGATGGGTGAGGTATAAAGGTTCAGAAAAAAAGTGACTTCTCCCTTAGTACTGTTTCATATCTTATATCATTGTTTGCTAAAAGATGCTTTTCTGCTTTTGATTGTATGACTACCTTAGCATTTATTCTGTAATGCAATAAACTGTCCTATCTCCTGTCCTTGACTGCCTTAGCTGGTTAGCATCCCTCACCTGATGGAGCTAAAGAATATGCTGTCCCCCTCTCAAGCAGAGACAGTGCTATGGCTTCACCAATCTCCTTCCTTCTGGGTGCACAGCTAAATGACAATCCCCAGCACACTTGCACTTAGTGGGTGAATTCAGCCCTTGGACTGAATTCTGCCTAATAGAATGTGGGTGGAAATACAGTCATCTGCTCTCAAATGTGGTTTCTGAAACAGAAAATGTTAACACAATTTTCTGGAAGTTTCTTTTCCCAGTTAGCTGTATGTAGCAGACTCATTGTAAAACTCCAAGGATATAATATTGAAGACCTAGTATAGGTAAGACAAGGGTTTTTGAGTGACTATGTAGAGGTGATGATTTCTCCTCTTCAAAAAACTGCATTGGGTTGTGAAAAAATAAATATTACTGAGTTAAGGCATTAAAAATTGTGTAGTTATTTGTTAAAGCAGTTAGTCTATAGTGCTTTATATAATCTCCTTCATTTTAGACCTATCTCAGAACAAGAAAAATCCCCGCCCACCCCTTCACTCTTAGTATCTGCCAAGGTTGACTTGCTTGGAGTTCCAGTGGCATTTCATCACCGTCACGTCACCCAGAATTCAAAGAAATCACCTATGGACACATTATCTCCCTCTAGGGACTACCCCACAATTCCCTACTATTTGTTCTCTAAATTTCCATAGCTCTCATATGGCTAGCTCTCTACCCATTAGACCTGTTTTCTATTTTTTCTAGACCACAAAAATGCCAGGGTAAACCCCTTGCAACTAAGACTGCAGAGAATCCCACCATCCCGCTTCCCTTGATCTGCCCCTGTGTATCGACCCTCTTACTTTCCATTTCTTTGTCAGTGCCTCCTCGAAGTTTAGGTTTTCATATTTTTACATTTTCTGAGTTCCTTCCCATAACTGGAAGCCATTAACGAATCATGACTGTTTCCTGAGCAAAACTTTCAGCATTAATACATTTGATATTTTCTTGCATGTGCATTACACAAAGACGTCTCACCCACTATTAATCTTTTCTCTGCATGTTCTTCTGATTTCAGAAGACTGCCTGTCATTTGTCTGAAACAAGACACGTTAATGGTGAGCTTTCCTGGGTGGGTCTGGGTCATTGGTACACACACAGCTTGCTCTTTCTTCTGTCTGGAATGTCTTCCTCTGCCTTTCTCATCTAGCTTCCACTCAAAATTTATAACCCCTTTGAGTGTCAGCCCTTGCAATATATCTGTCCCCTCAGCTCATTCTAATTGATTCCACCCTGTAGGCTTCTGTAACACTGTATGTATCTTGGCCATGAGATGTGTCAGAGGTGTGTCAAACTACTTATCAAACTAAACTGTCATCATGATTTTATTTTCTTCTCTTTCTTCTTTAATAGACTAAAATATAGTATCTAATTGAAATCTGTATTCCCTTTGCTGACCATGGGGTTTGGTGCAGTGTTCACTCAGATATACCTTGCCTCACTCGGTGCGTGTCTGAATAATGGTCTCTGTTGTATTTAGTGAGCTGTCAGGGCTTGTTTCGTTTCAACTTTCACTGATTTGAGGGCACCTATGCCTACCACACGTGTGTGTGTGTGTATCTAGAATAATGTGTGAGAGGGGTTGCTGTGTGATACATAGTAGTTTTGGGTTTCCAAGTGGATCTCTTTCACCATCAGAAAAACTTGATAAAAATACAGATCCCCAGGCTCTATCCCCAAACTATCAAAACTTAATCTTAGGATTGGCTCTAGGAATTTGGATTTTGAATAGTCTTCTTAGGCATTTTTAGATTCAGTGTAGTAATTACTAGTCAAACTCTCTTTAAATATAAGAAATTGTTCTTCTTTTGAGTACAGTGACAGCCCTTGAGAAGTAGGCACTTAATAAATACTTGGAATTTAATTCTCTAGACATTCTCTGGTGCATCTCAACAGACATGAGACTCATTTTAGACTCGCTCACACTAAGCTGATAAAGGAAAGCATCAGTTTGTATTGAAGGGTGTTTGAAGTCAAGTGGCTTGTTCCAAAAGCAGAGTGTACGTGTATGGTAGACTGAGGTTTTACCTCTTTTTCTCTTCTTTAAACTTCAGTGCCCCCATCCACTGTGCTAATAGGCTGTGGTTAGGGTAGAAACCTGGGTGAACAAGGAAACTCTCTGGTCCAGATGACAAATCTCACCTTCCCTTGCAGCCCCACCTATTCTCCTAGCTTCTTCCCAAGTTGTATGGAAACACGGTTAAGTCTCTCACATCCTACGAATGTCTGCTGTACCTCCGACTATCTTGCAGTTTATCTCACCCTACCACAGGCTGTCTTAGGTACCGTCACTCCCTCTCTGGGTGCCTCTCCCCCAGAGCAAGGATCTCATTGGCATTGAATGTGTTGGATGCTTTGGGTTCTTGCCTTGTTTGACTTCTGAGAGGCATGTGGCACAGATGCCAACACCATCCTTGTTGACATAAGCTCTTCCTCTCCTTCCATCACACTACACTCACTTAGTTTTCCTTCAACTCATGTGTCTATTCACCTTACAATGTTACCTGGGCTCATTTCCTTAACTTGTCTTTTCCACAGTGATCTTCCTCAGCAATCTGTTTTTGGTTTTCTTGATGCATCCTCAGTGGGTGATCTCTGCTCCTTGGACTTTCATCACATCCCCAGCCAAGGACTTCCTGATGGGACTGTAGAGTCAAGTCTCCCACTTCCTGGAAGACAAGCCCCTGTGCTGTCCCAAGGACATTACCAGGGCAGGGTGTCCCAGGCAGCACACTTCTTTGTCTGGATACTGCGCTTCCGATTCCCTTTTTCTCTTTTACTTTGTTGACGAACACCGTTGTCCTTCCAGTTTTGTGAGGGAATGCTTGAGCATTATCCATCACTTTTCCTTCATCCCCAGACCCCCATATCGCCCATCCCCACCTGTTGATTTTCCCTCATGAATATTGTCATCTTTCTACTTTGCCACTTTCTACTTTTCTACCACTGCCACCTTAGTGGCAATCACCAGTAACTCACATATAAATTGCTGCAGCCATCAACTATGTGTTCCCTGACACCAGTATTGCTCTCCACAGTCATCTTTCCAGACTGGAAACAGTGCTTTCCAAAATGTACATTTTTTAGGTCACTTCCCTGCTTGAAGCTCTCTGTAACTCTCTGTTGCCCTTAGGAAAATATTTGAAGTCCATATGGCGGCTTCATGACCATGCCCTTTGCTTACTGTTCCTCCTCACCTTTTGCTACCTGTCCTCTTGTTTCATGCAAGAGCCTTCTTACTCATTAAGCTTATTTGTTTGCTTTTAACTGTTTCTCTGTTTCATTGAAAGCTCATGTTCTGTCTTGCATGCTTATGATCCTTCTGCTAAGATTCTTTCTTCTACTTTTCTCCTGGCCACAATTTTCTTTTTTCAGGTCTCAGTTGAGATTTTGCCTCCTCCTGGCTGCCTTCTCTGACTTACCCAATCTGCCTCAGATATCCTGCCCAGAGTATTCTGTTCTGACCCTATTGTATTGGCATTGCCCAGTCCTGTGCCTATATCTCCTGAAGACTGTGGGTACCTCAGGAGGAGGGACTATATCCCTGATGTTCTCACTAGTTCCATTATTAAGCACTCTCTATGCTGCAAGGCACAAGTTTAATACATACTCGTTGAGTAGAATTGAATTGAATTGATAGTGACAGCTTTTGAGAGGCAGGGATCTCCTTTCTTTCTGCCATCCCCTTCCTCCTCCCAAATTAAATTTCCCTACAATCTATACTATATGGTTGGACATCTATGATCAGCTTGTAATAAATACATTGGTGATTGGTAGAGACCCTTTAGTATTTGATAAAAGTAGACAAATGCTTATTATAAAACAGTAAATAGCAAAGTAGCTGCTTAAATTTGTCATTCATTTGTTCTCTACGTTTATAATTACCAATGATTCATTTTGCTTTCTTAGCTTAGTAATTATCTTTATCATTATGAGGTGTTTATTTATTTTCAAGTTCTCAAAAGTTTGAATCTAACTACAGATGTAGCACATAGTTAATAAGTATAGTTTCTATTTTAAAACATGTATTTAACATACCTCTCCAACAAGCACATACTCAACCTATTTCTAAATTACCAAGATCCAGGAGCTTAATTTATGCCTATCCTCATGTTTCCATTTCCTCATTGCTCTTGCTTTAATGTTGCCTTAATTACTCACTGTCTCTGTGCTTTTGATCGAACTATTTAACCTTGTTCTTTAATGCAGAGCAGCTTTTGCAGTGCCTGGATTCCAGTCCTGACTTTCCTTTATTGACTTTTCCTTTATTTGCTGTATGGTCTTAGGCAAGATGTTGAATTCCTGTGTGCCTCAGTTTATTCACTTAAAACGTGAATAATAGTATTTTTCCTTCAAAGGTTTTGATGAGTATTAAGTGTAATAACATACTATAGCACTCAACACAGTGTCTGGCACAGAATAAGGTCTTAGGAACTATTAGGTATTATTAAAATATTCTACTCTAGTGAGTCAATAGTATCTTTTCTCTATGATCTTCCTTTATAATATTCTGTGATGTTCCATTATTATTATTATTATTACTCTGGGGCACATAGTTATAAACCTAACTATTAGCTCCAGAATATCCCTTAGGTACTATCCATAATGTTAACTTACCCATTTGATTTTTTGTGCTATGAACCAGACCTAGGATTGAGACCTGGCAATGCAAGGATGGGGAAGACAGACACATTCCCTCCTTTCAGTTAACTCACATTTTATGTGTAGAAGTGGCTAAAACATGAAAAAGTGCTAACTAATGGAAGCAATGCAGTTTTTCAAAAGCATAGAGGAGGGAATTATTAATTGCAGGACAGATAAGGAAGAGGCTATTTTTACAAAGATTGCAGAATAAATAGAAAGTACTCTCAGTTAAGAGGAGTGGCACATATAAAAGTTCAAGTCTCATGAAAAATCTGATATTTTCACGGAAGCACAAAGTGGTTTGGTATTGGTAGAAAGTGAAGTAGACCTGGGCCGGGTCAGGAAGGGGCCCTCATGGTATGAAGGGGATGGGGTGAGAGACCAGGGGTCTCAATCAGTTTGAGTTGCTATACAAATAGTTTAGGTGTGGTGCCCTAAACGAAAGAAATGTATTTCTCTCATTTATTGGAGGATGAATTCCAATATCAGGTGGGATCAGTTTCTGCTGAAGCCCATTTCCTGGCTTGCATACAGGCCTAGCTGTGTGCTCACGTGATACATGATCAGGGTTGAAGGAATCAACTGATTCCTCTTATAAGGGCACTAATCCCTTTACAAGTGCCTCATCATCAGGACTTAATTACCTCTCAACAGTTCCATTTCCAATACCAAATACAGGCCAAGGGCAGTGGCTTACACCTGTGATCCAAGCACTCTGGGAGGCCAAGGTGGGGGGATCTCTGGAGCTCAGGAGTTTTAGAATAGACTAAGCAAGAGTGAGACCTTGTCTCTACTGAAAATGGAAAAACTAGGCTGGTATTCTAGTGAGTGGCTGTAGTTCCTACTTGGAAGGCTGAGGAAGGAAGATCACTTGAACCCAGGACTTGAGATTGCTATGAGCTAGACAGATGCCACAGCACTCTAGTCTGGGACATCAGAGTGAGACTGTCTTAAAAAAAATACCATGACACTGGCAATTAGGATTTCAACATAAGAATTTTGCAGGTGTACAATCATGGCGTGCATAGCAACAGATAAACTATGCTAAGGTTCTGAAATAAGGCAGAGATAGTGGGGAAATAGAGGAAGGTATGGATCTGAGGTCTATGTAGAAGGTGAAGCTTCCTGGATGGGACATGATACCTATAAATTCCTGGACCATCAGGCTGTACAGACCACAGTGCTGCTCTGTGAAGAAAGTATTTCTATTTCTTTTTCTATAATTCAAAATAGGATCCACCCCAAGTGTCTCATGAACACTTGTCTTCCTTTATTCAGCAACACTTGTTCAGCAGGGCTTGTTTTCTTACTATCCTCCAAAGACACAGCACAACTTCTTGCCTTTAGAGATTTGATCATGATGTTCTTTCCAAGTGGCATGATGCTCTGTACACTTTATTTTCAACCTAACTATTCTTGAAGGTGACTCTAATTTTACCTTCCTGGGAAACTTTGCCCAATCACTCAGAATGTCACCACTCTCTGATTTCCTGATACTTTTAATTGGCCCTCAGTGGCAGATGCAATGCTAAGTTCTGGTCACCATTTCTCTTCCTGCATACTACAGAAAGATCGTATATCTCCACCTTTCTTGTAAGTAGAGTTCTAACCCCATGAGCCTGAGTCCTCGTCACTGGGAATGTGAGCAGAGGTGCTGTGTCATGGTCCAGATATTCTCCCTGTACATTTTGAAGGAGGAATGCTAATGTGGAGTTGAAAGATGGAAGCAAGCAGGGCTTTAAGCCTCAAAGAGAGATAATTGACTTTAAATCACACTTCATAGGAGTGACCAAAGCCAAACCAAACAAAAGCCTTCATTGTGGTTTGTGATATTTGGAGATTAATCTGTTAACATGGCAAATGATAATCTTTCTTGATTCATATGATCAGATTTCCTCTTATGCAGGAGGAACAAAATCATAGATTTATATTTTTATTTTTTTTGAAACAAAGCCTCACTCTGTTTCCCTGGGTTGAGTGCCAAGGCATCGTCATAGCTCACAGCAATTTCAAACTCTTGGGCTCAAGGGATCCTCTTGCCTCAGCTTCCCAAGTACCTGGGACTACAGTTGCCCACCACAGTACCAAGCTATTTTTTTTCTATTTTTAGTAAATACAGTGTCTCCCTGTTGCTCAGGCTGGTTTCAAACTCCTGAGCAAAAGCAATCTGCTTGCCTTGGCCGGCCAGAGTACTAGGATTGCAGGTGTGAGCCACTGCACCTGGCCCCCATGGATACCTTTTTTTTTTATACTGTTTTTCTTGGTTTTTTACTAACTAGCTTTTGAATGGAATTGCATATTTTTCAATACTTAAATGGAAAGACTTCTCATATATAAGATAAAGATATAACCAAAGATCAACAGTCCTATTCACTCCTGTTTTACCCATACTTTTTGTAAAAGGAAATATAGGTATTTACCTTCTTTAAATTAATTCGTCATCTCGGGTACCTAATTCTATTTCCTTACAAAATGGCCAAAGTTAATTGGTCATGATTTGAGCATTTTAGTCACATCCCACTGAATTATGCCATGATTAAGAGATAAAAGGAATGAAACGTTTATACTTCTGATCATTGAAGTCATTTGATAGATGTACACATGCACCATTCTTTTCTCTTTATTTTAGGTATGCAGAAATGCTGATCTCAGCCAATGTGTTGTTAAGGGTTGCTATGTTACCAATGAGACTAGGCCCCGCTTTTCCCACTTGTATGTAACACAATCTTTTGTTGCATTTTCTTTAATATCTCTGTTTGGGTATAATGCCACCAATTTGAAATGTGTATGTGTTGCCTTCTGCCCTTGAGGACCTTCCTCAAAAGGAGATGTTTTAACTAAAAGGAAACACAAACAATCTCCTCCCGTCCTGCTGTTTATTTTTATAATAAAAACCCCGTGCATCCATGAGACTTTGGTTTTTCAAGTTTATTATCTCAGAAGTGATTTCAGAAATATTGCAAATAGTAATACATGATTGAAAAGCAAAGGGAAATTCCATCTGGATGACAGCAGCTATTCATACAGTCTGTGAGCAGTCTTCCCGGAGGCTGAAATGTTGGCAGACTCTCTCGACTAATTCACAGGGCTGGCTGCCATAGAAAATTCAACCATAGCATTTTCTGTTGCTTTACATTTTCTTTTTATCAAAAGAACGTTGCATGGTCCAAAAATCTCCTCTTCTGATTATGGTATATAAACACTTTTACGGCCATGAAGTGTATAGGTACACACATACACGAGTATACACAATTTTTTTTTAATATATATATATATATTTTATATTTTATATGCAATTTTCTGCTGCAACATCTTTTTGTAATAAAGGGAGAATGATTGGTAATAAGAGTTAGTTTTCCTCCTTTTCTCTATGCTGGTATACTAACAAAGGGGACTTGGAGTGGGAGTCAGAAGACTTGAGTCCTTTCTTAACCACGACATCTCTCGGTAGCTTTGAAACATCATGCATCTTCTTGCAGGACCTCTGTTTATTGTGTAAATTAGATACAAGTCTGACTTCATTATGGCTCCCAATCAGGAGTGCAGATCAGAATTAATCAGTGATCTTCACATTTCTTAATTTCTTTCCAGACCTGTTGAATCAGAGCATCTGGGAAGATGCCCAAGGTATTTGTAGTTGTCAGGGCTAGAAAGGATCTATGCATCAGCCTGTGGATATGCCATTCCATAAGTTGTGGTGGTTAATGGCAGAGGGAAAGATATGGATCCATGGTTCAGGGCAGGAAGGCAGATCATAGTAGGGCCTCATAGTAGGGACCAGAAGCCGCAGGAGGCTGCCCTAAGCAGCTGGGAATGGGTCACTGCAGTGCATGTAAGTGCTGGCGAGGGGGTTTCAAAAGCTGAGCTGGGGGGGGGGGGGTGGCACCTGTTTCTCAGTGGGTAGGATGCCAGCCCCATATACTGAGGGTGGCAGGTTCAAACCTGGCCCTGGCCCTGGCCAAACTGCAACAAAATAGCTGGGCTTGTGGTGGGCGCCTGTAGTCCCAGCTACTCAGGAGGCTGAGGCAAGAGAATCACCTAAGCCCAGGAGTTGGAGGTTGCTGTGAGCTGTGAGCTTTTTTCTTAAAAAAAAAAAAAAAAAAAAAAAGGCTCAGCTGGATCTTCTTTACCATCTTGCCCAGGCTGTGTATTTGTTTGCTCTTGTCTGTGTGTTTTATAGTGCACATATGTGTGTCTGTGTGATTGCTTTTAAAATACATGTGAGGGGTCTCTCTGTGCAGTCTCCCAGCAGCAATCTGGGTGGGGTAAAGTCCTGGTGTGGCTTCACCCAGGCACACAACTTAGCTGGCATGGATTCCTAACAGAAGAGTTACATTACAGGAACATGGTGAGGTGGGAGCAGGCTGTAAGAATTGGTAAGTCTGTCCTTTGACAGATGGTTTATTCCATTTAATTCAGTTTCTATTGATAAATAAATACCTCTCCAAGTGCTCTTATTTGCAGTTAAAGTATAGAGAGGGATGAAAGAGACAAGAGAGGGAGAAGAATAAGATACGAATGAGATACAGTCAATGTCTTTCTGGACAGAGCAAGGGAGCAAAGGCAAATTTACAAACAACTATAAGACAAGAAGGATGGGCTATCAAAGTCCTGCGAGTACCAAAGCAAAGTTCTCATTGCTTCTAATTGTGGCTGCATTTCTAGAGCCACTGTAGTTTGTAAGAGGTCTTCTGTAAGCTGTGGGAGACATCCTTGAAAGAACATTGCCTGCTGGACTAGAATGCCTTTGTGCTGATTTTGGGAGGATCGTGAAGGAAGATTCTCGTTGTAATGATTAATGTCTCCTTTATTTCATTTTTTCCCAAAGCAGTGGGAAATCCTTCCTAGCCTAAGAGTTAGGCATTACTTTCCTACCATCCGTGAAATGCTTGTACGTGCTCTTTTAGAGATTCTATTTTTTTGGTTGCCTGTGCCATTTTGTTTTGGAACTGTCTGCTTCTTGAAGGCTGGAACTGGGAATTCTGTTTCTCTTATGCCTTCCTCTCATTGTCGTATTGGGCATACAATAAGTGCAAAATTAATGCTAGTTGAATAGGTACAGCATGATTAATGTAGATCAATGGTACAGCAATGAGTCATTGATGAGGGTATTAATAAGTAGAACGTACTTTATTCAGAAGAGGTTAGGGTATGTTAATACCTGCACACGCCATTCGAACGTTATTCTGGCTAAATACAAGACAGCAGCAGATCCCTTTCATAACTAGGAAAACTGAGGCCTGGTAAGGTGTAGCGGCTTGTTAAGATCGCACAGAATGCAAACCTAAAAATAAATACTGATAATAACCTCTGGCATTTGCATATCAGCATATAGTTCACCACAGGGTAGGGTGGGAGGCTTGGAGATTATTTCCATTTTACAGGTGAGAAGTTGAGGCTCAGAAAGAGGAAGTGTCAGGCAGGTTACTGACGGAGACAGTGGCTTGGTGAGAGAATTCTACATTAAACAAGACACACTGACAAGCACTGATGTGTCCCTGACACACGTTCCACGTGATTTGCTCTAGTGCACATTAGATTGGGGGATGTTGTGATGGAGACAATGGGTTAGGATGGGTTAGTGGGGTAGAAGAGAATTGAGGCTCAGGAGATTGGGCCATTTGACTTCACTCTCCCATGGATTTGCTTATGTTAACTGGGAAAAATTAAACTTTCTTTTTCTCGGCTTTAGTGTCTTTACCCACAAAATAAGAGAGACCGGCCAAGATGATTTGTAAAGTTACTCCTAGCTCTAATATGCTGACTTAACTACAAGATAAAGGTATCTGAAATGCTTAGCAGCAGAAGTGTTTTGGGTTTCAGATTTCTTTTAGATGTTTGAATATTTTCTTATAATAATTAAATATCTCAGGCATAGGAACCAAATCTAGACATGACATTTATTTATGTTTCAGATACACCTTATATGCATGGCCTGAAGGTAATCTTATGTGACATTTTTAATATTTATATGCATGAAATAAAGTTTGTTTACATCAAAACAGCAGAAAGCAAAGGCATCAGGTCAGCACTTACCAAGTTTTGGGTTTTGGAGCTTTTCGAAGTTCGGATTTTGGGATTAGATATCCACCCCTGTTTGAAGAGATGCTATCTTAGAAAATAATGATAGGCTATTCATTTTAGCATAATAGCATGCTTACTGATATTTATGATTCTAAAATTTCTTTATAGATAAAAATTCTGTTTAAATTAAATCATCACCCTTGAGATCTTTCAGTGTCGGGGGCATTGTAAAGAAGAGATGGTTGAGTTAACAACGGGAACTGTTTGTAATATTTCTCATCGTCTCTGACTCCTGGGGTGAAGACTGAAGCCTGTGACACTTCCTGCCAGTCTCACCTGTCACCAATGCAGCCATGGAAGTTGCATCAGTCCCACTAGTTATATGATCTCAGATAAATATTCAGTTTCTTCATTTAAAAATAGGAATAATATGACCATCTCATGCCTTCCTGGAGGATTCTTATGTCAATCCTGTGGATGAGCTGTGACAGCATTCTGTAAGCTACAGAGGAAGGCTCCTTCAGTGTGAGGGGTTATTACCGACCAACAGGTGTGAGTGGTCTCAGGTGTAATTACGTGGGAACAGTGGTGAATGCCCCCTGCCTGAATTACTGGACTCTGGACTCAACCTTAGTTTAGGAAAAAGGAAAGAAGCCAAGCTACTGCTGTCACTTTGTCTAAATCCCTCGAGTTGCCTGGCTTCTGTCCCAGAACCTCACCCCAGGGAGCGTGGGCCAGCTGGGTTGGCCAGCCTGAGATGGAAAGGACGCACCACGAAGTGCTCACCTTTGCTGGGTGCTTGACACATTCCAAGAAATTTTATTTACCTGACCTGATTATCAGTCGTTGTGTATATCACCTTTCAATGACCTTGAGGAAGTCGTGTTTCCTTGCTAAGGCTTGAGTTTCTTTTCCTTTTAAATTTTAGCGGGTTGGACGGGATGATTTCTGAGATTCCATCCAACCTCTCGATCTACAAGATTTTTTAAATGAAGGGTTTGTTCACGTAGAAAACAGCACTGGGACTTCTCCAGTACGAATGTACTTAAAGCTGGGCTTTCACTGCACTGGTGGGAGAGGGCCACGTGGGTGGCCTGGCCCTGATTTTTCTTTCTTTCTTTCTTTTTCCAACTGAGTTGAATGGGCTGGTGTGAATGTGAGTCCCCCTGTGCACTCTGAGAGATGAAGCTGGCTCAGAAATGCTGAATGTGAGCTGCTTAGCAGCTGTGAATCAGAGAACTTTGGACAACTATTGGGGTCATTCCAAGACAAGATGGAGCTCTGAGCAGCTTGTCACCCAGCTAGGCCATGGGCCTCAGCTACCCCATGGGACATGGGCAGGGATACAGACGTGAACTCCACTACAGATGCTTCCTCCCTACAACGGGGTGGACACTAGACAACTACAGGTCAGGGAACGTTGATATTTAGATAGATAATGCAGGGACACAGGAGAGAAAACCAGAAGAGGTGGGAGAGCGTTACTGTCATGGGAGGACAGTGGCTTCTGCTGCGTAGAGGGGAGGGAAGAGACATATATGCACGGGGCTTCTGGTTCTGATAAGATTCTTTTTATATGAGTTGGGTGGCATTTGCCTGGAAGGCCACTTTATCATCATTCATTAAGATGTACACTTACTGTCTTATGCACTTTTCTGGATCTTTGCTGCCTGCACAGTTTTCAAATGTTAAAATATTAGGGAGCACATATACAAATGTAAGCATCTAGTAGATGTTTTTATTGGGGCAAATGCTACCAGCCAACTGAAGCAAATTGAAAAGGATGCCCCTCATTTCACAGTCGGGCCTCAGAGGCTAAAGGAGGTTAGAGGCAGAAGGAGGTATGTTCAGCTTCATGGGCAGACAGGGCTCCAACTCCATCTCTGCCCCTCTTGTCTGTATAGACAATTTTTTCCTAATTGAGCCTTTTCTCTTGCTTTCCTTCTCTCTTTTTCCTCCCCCTCCCTTCCTTCCTTCTCTTTTTCCTCCCTCCCTTCCTTCCTTTTTTCGTTCTTCCTTTCTCTTTCCCTTGTACACACACACTCTCTCTTTACCTTATTAATAGATAACTATAGACATTATTAAGTGCTTGATACATGAGTAACACAATTAGGCATAAAGTCAAAGATGAAATGACAAGGTTTCCTTCCCTCTTTAGAGATGTCTGTCTTCATAACAGACATGGAAGCACATTAGTACTGTAATGAGTGAGAAGGGCCCAGTTACATTTCTTTTTTCATCTGTAGGCCTGAAGGTGCTATTTTACAGACAATTGTTGCATCCTCAGAAATGTTCATTGCTTTAAGCGTCCTAACCAGCAGGTCTATGGGGCTAGGGGGTTCTAATCGGCTTTCTGAAGGGCACGATAAAGCAGAGTCAAAAGGGTGTTTCAGGTCCACAGATTTTTCAGTGTGCTCCCCCTACCTTGGGAGTACACAGGGAGGGCCCAGTGGCTGCGGCTGAGCAGGGAAGGCGAGATTACCTCCAGCAGGAAAGACGTGCTTATCTGCTCAGGGACACCCTGTGTTCTTTAAACTATTTGAACATTGTCACATCATAAAGAACCTCCTGGGATTTCAGGCCAAAACCGATTTCCTTGATTTTAAAAATCAAAAAAGTAAAACTATCTTACTTTCTCCCAGGGAGGGAGATACGCGGCACCAGTAGAAATTAGTTGTGCGTTTCTGCCTTCTGTTAGGCAGCATTTGGGTTTTAATACGATTTCTTCGTACATGTTTTGGTTTGTTTGGCATGTACAATGTTAATTTTTTCTACACAAGAATCTCACCCTTTCACCCTGCCGCCAATAAGGAGCAGATCCAGCTCTAAAACACAATAATGCTGTAAGGGGTCATTTCTTTGCAATTAATATGTGAATCGATATGCGAAATGAATCACGAGACTCATTTAAAAACATTTGGTGTCTATGCTAATCCCTAGTTCCAGAAAATGTGGTGAATGTGTCTGGATGCCAACTTCTCACCAGAAGCTGGGTGGGAAGCCAGCTCTGGTGCCAGAGCACCAGCATTCAGGGGCGGTCAAGGTGATTTCCCCAGCGCTTTGCCAAAAGAAACACACCAACAAACAGTTGTTTTCCAGATCTCCCCCTGCTCCTATTGTTTCTGCATTCTAGCTGGGTCCCTGCCCGTCTTCACGCCATCAGGCCCTGTTGCTGGACCTCTTGGCCCAGATTCCATCTGTCCAAGGCTGGACATACACACAGACTCTCTGTCAAACTGCTGCTTCCTCCCAACTTCTTTCCTAAAGTCCTTCCTCAGTGACCACTTTGTCCCCTTGGCCAGGTCATGCCCTTACCAGAAGCTAAGGAGTCAGTAGACCAGAGGAGGAAAACTTATTTGAGAACATGCTGAAAAGTGTGGACCTCTCTTCACACACACAAAAATTTACACACACCCTTAGAAAGTCTTTGCGATCTTAAATCGTGACACCAGAGTAAGAAGGTTTATTAAGAATCGACATAATGGAAATACGTGTGTGGTGGAGTTAAGGCCCCTCTCAACCAAACTCATCTTCATTCAGGGTTTAGTCCCTGAGTGACATGATAGAACACGATAGATACAAACATGAAAGAATAAAAACAAATGAGATAAAGTAATGCAAAATTCTTTGTAACTAGCATCCATCACATCAGAGTAAAGTATTATTATCATAACTAATAAGAAATTGAAGTGAAGATAAGTGTACTTAGCCTTTCTAGGTAAAGGTTAATCGTTTTTGCCATTATCTTCTTCCCTTTTCCTTCTGGTTACGTAAAAGACTGTATGTCTCGGTCTCTTTGTAGTTGAGTAGGACTTTATAATTAGTCCTGGAACTGACAATTGTCACTCCAGGTTGAAACAGTGAAAAACTCACTTTGCCATTTTTCAGCCTGAAATTCTCTTCCTGTCGGGGAGGAGTTTTCATGATAAGATGATGGGGCCACACATGTGAAGGAGATTGTAGTGCTGAGAAGTCATAGGAGTGTCACTGAGCCCTGCCCTGGAATGCATGTGGAAGAGATGCAAGTCTTTTTGGTTGCCCCTGGGATGGTTGGAGTTTTACTGCGTTATAATCTGGTTCACCATGACTGGTGCATCACCCAGCGGTGCTGGCAGTGAGGAAGAGAGGCGTGTTGACGTGCATGGATGTCCGATATTGTTTTAAGCAGTAGGTTCTTCTTTGTGTATATCTCTATTGTCCTCTTTTACAAAATAGAGAGCAGAATAAAAATGTCAGCCACGTCTACACCAAAATACACACAGCAACACTTTAACCTCTCTTGGGAGAAATATTGGTGACTCCAATTTTGAAGGAATAATTGGTCACAAAGTGCCTGGTAGCCTTTGGTAAAAATGTGTGTTCTGTTTTTTTTTTCCCAAGGAAATTGCATGAATGGCATGTAGGAGAGAAGGGGGTCAATGCATGACCGCTAATGTGATTAATTAGAGGGCTTATTATAAATGGCCAGTGGTATTTAGTGGTACCTTGGAGAGATTAATGCCGGTTAAACACATGGGTAGAGGGAGCAGGTTAATGAATGATTCAGTGGCTGTAAAAGATGTTGGATTATTTTTCAGTGGAGCAATTAATAAACATCTCTGCCTCCACATTACATGTGAGGGATCTCGCTCTAATCCTTTAAATGCTTTCACCATCCATAATTAGGCAATTAGTTTGGGGAGCACTGTGGCACATACACAAAGAGAAAGAAAAACAACATGTGCATACGAATAAACGAGAGCTGTTTATTTCATATCAAATCAGTGCTTTCTATTTCTTTTCTTGGTGAAATGTAGCAATCTCCCAGGAGCCTTATTGCCCTTCCACAGGGATAGGGGGCTTGCTTTGCCCTCCACACAAAAGCACTGCAGACAGCACAGAAGTAGGGACCCACTGCTGGTGCTTCTTAAATGCCTCCTAGTCAGTTTCTAAGCAGGCATCAGAGGACAGCTATGGACAGGGCCCTGGAAGGCCATTTGTGAGCTGATCCACCAGATCTGAAATGAAGCCTTGGCCAGTTCTCCTGGGAAAAAACATGTGTCTCACTGTACTTTTGAGCCACTGTGCTTTTGATTCTCACCCTTTCTCTATTCCTTCCATGACCCGCTTTCTTTATTCTTCCCTTATTCTGTGACCTTCAGAATGTCTTCACAGGAGGCCTAAGTTCTATGGGGTGTTTAAGACATTGGCTTTGAGAAGTTCACAATGTATTTGATTTGAGAAATAAAGAATAGACCTATGAGAAGTTAAGTTATTATAAGACAGGATAACATTTGTCCCCAAATGAGTGGAGTATGAAACAAGGTCTATATAGGGCTTTTGAGCATTCGCTTCAGAGACTTATTTTCTCCTTTTTGATTCTTCTAATCTTCCTTAACACAGGCTCGTATTTTCGTCTCCAGATCCTCACCTTGTGCCTGCCACAGTGTAGCTTTGATCTTTGGTGATAGTAAAGCTGCAAATCATTTTAAAAATATATTATTTTGACTATGAAATAAGTAACACAGAGACAACAGTTATCAACCTGGAAAGGCAGCTTTCAAACTGATAAAGTACAAAAAGTAAATGCCTGATTGTTCTCTGTTCTTTAAGTTTCAACACATGGGACATCCTCCTTGGGAGAGTGAACAGAAAGGATAAGAGAACCTACAAAATAGAGATTAGAAAAGTTAGAATGGCCAGGAGCATGAATGTGTAATTTACCAACTCATGCAAAATGCTTAACAAAAGTCACTTAGCTGTTTGTTAAATAAGTAAATGACTAGTGAGAGTTGCTATAGTAGGTGAAAAGAGAGAAAGGGCCACAGGGGTGAGTGTTGGAAAGAATTTTTGAGTGGGAGAATTGAGGGAGTTTTGAAAATGAATCACCATTATTGTGAAGGCTATTAACAACAGGATCAAGAGAGAAAGTGGAAGGTGTGTTTGCTTTGCCTTAAGAAGGTGTTTTCTCAAGAGACTGTAGAGGCCTATGGTACTATGGTTCAGTATATGTAGTAGGTGATAGTAAATTGTATTTCGTTTCTTTTCTGTTTTGTTGCGTTTTGTTTTTAATGTGATATTGCCTTGAGACAGGGCCTTGCGAGGCCCCGGTGTCCCTTCAGTTTTTACTGCTGTTCAGCAGACTGTCTTTCTAGGCAATGTACTATGTATATTGTGAATGTCATTTCAGAGGTTCCTTAGCACAGTCCTCTTGGGTAAATATTACTAGGTAGATATTAGCATACTGATCTTACTGATAAAGTAACTGAGGCCAAGAAATTTTAAATAAATACCCATGGAGATAATTCCGCATTAACATGACCTCTGAGGTTCAACCCTATACTCAAAAGACTATTTATTAATTTAACCCTTCATGATCCTATAATCGAATGCGTACGTGTCCAGGAAGTGAAACAAGACCCGATCAAACAAAATTCCTCATGAACGTAGAATTAAGTGTTTTGAAAGGGCCTTTACAAAGGTCTCTCCTAGTACCAGGGAACCTAAAGGATTGGCTTCCATTAGCCTTCTTGTGCTATTTCCCTGTTCTTATGTGTGTCAGCCACCACAAGCCACAACACGGACATCGTAGCTAGGTGAGTGGCTCTGTGCATTAATGTTGAGGTGATCTCTGAAGACAATGGTCTGCGTGGGCTAGAAGGCGTGGTGTGGCAACAGTCCGCTTCCTACTTTCCACACGCTCTTATCCCGGTAGCAGGTGCACTGCCTCACTGCACTGCCCCTACCTCATACAGGAGAGCCATGAACGTTCCTCACAGTGAAGTGACTTAGTCCTTCCCTCGTTCTCATTCTCCACTCAGCTGTCTGTTGTTTTTAATATCTAACTGATTACTCATCTTTTGTCTCCTTTCTTTGTTTCTATTCCCAACCTGTGTTTGATTTCTCTCTTTTGACTCTTAGCACTCTTCTTGGACAAAGATTTCCATTTCTCATTGTTTCTTCGTTGATCTGTTCATCTGGCAAACGTTTACTAGCACTCACGCTACGCCCTGGCTGCACAGACAGGAAGTGTATATAGAATGGCTACTTCCAAGGAGGTTGACGCCATTGCGAGGAAGGACAGGTGGAGAGACAATTATGCTGAGGTGTGACAAGGGCCATGTAAAAATAAGCACAAGTTACTGAAGAGGTTCAGAAAAGATGTGCTTTAATGAGGACGGGAGCAAAAGGTGGGTGCTGACGTCTGGTCAGAAGTGACACACCCTCGCTTTAGAAGGGTGAGATTTATGCCTCAAAGGATGAGATCTGTGCACAGGCCTCTCTATTCTCCAGCTTCTGTCAACCTGGGTAACTACTTGGCTTAATGAAACCCCTGGCAAGGGGACTCAATCTTACCTTACCTCAGGTGGCGTTAACAGCTTCCACTCAAGGTGCACCTGAAAATCCACGAGAGAATGTTGGGAATATCTTGCATTTTTAAAATTTCAAATTTTAACCATTTGATTTGTTGTTAACATATAGAAAAACAATCGACTTTTTACACAAAAAGTTCATACCTAATAACTTTGCTAAATCAGTTAATGCTAATAGATGATAGATTCTTTTATATTTTCTACATACACAGCCCTGTCATCAACAGACGGTCTTCCTCAAGTCCATTACACAGGGGGGCCACAAAGCTTGGGTGCAACAGTATTTATATTACACACGAGCTTTGTGGCCATTCTGAATACTGCATTGCTATTCACCCCCCCCCCCCTTTTTTCCTCTTTAAATTATATTAAACTATAATTTAAATATTGTCTGTTAACCAGTCTCCCGATTCACAAATCCTATCTTTGGCAATATCCAATCTGTTGTTAAATCCATTATTTGAGTTTTTAATTTGGTTTGTTATAATTTTATTAACATATTGTCCATTTAAATTATTTTTGTCGGTTTTCGATGACCCTTGAAAGTTCTCCGTCTTTCTGTTTTCTCCACTATTTTCCTTTTTTCGTCACTCTATGCATTTTAGTTATTTTAAAGTCTTTATCTGCTATCATTTAATTCTCTTAATGCTGCTTCTGTTAGGTTCTTCTTTTAGTTTTTTGCTACACAGCCCTGCATGTTCCTATGCCCATCAGTGTTGGTTACGTGCCATATAGTGTACATAAAAATTGCTGGACTCTCCAAATGATGTTCTATTTCGTGAAATAATGACTCTTTTACCTGACCAAACTGGCTGAAGGCTGGATGGCAGTGCTCAGAAGGCTTAATCTCCCTCCTGGTGCTAATTGAGGTGACACCCATCAGGATTTCCAGTTGGGAGCCTGGTAGGCAGGGTATTCTCACCCTGGCAGACTGAACATTTCTACTCTGCTCTTTTGGCAGATATTGGTTTACTTACCTTCTTAGGCGGCCAACTTCTTCAAAGACAAGCTTCCAGTGTTTAGGTCCTTCAAGTCTCTCAGGTTGTCACTCTCCCCTTTCCCCAAATAACCATGGAAATCTTTGATGATTGTTTATTTTGAGGGGGGATTATAATAGTATCTTTTAGTGCTTACTACAAGCTAGGCATTGTTTTGAGAGCTTTACTTTTTTTTTTTCTTTCTTTTTTTTTTTTTATTGTGGTAAGAACACTTAACATGAGATTTATCCTCCTAAATTTTTAAGTGCATGATACAGTATTTTTAAGTTAGACACATTCTTATAAAGCAGGTACCTAGAAAACGTTCATCAGTGGATAAATGGATGAAGAAATGTGGTATACCTACACTGGAATGTCATTTAGCCTTAAAGAAGGGAGGTGATGTATACCATGGAATACTATGCAGCCTTAAAGAAAGATGGAGACTTTACCTCTTTCATGTTTACATGGATGGAGCTGGAACATATTCTCCTTAGCAAAGTATCCCAGGAATGGAAGAAAAAGTATCCAATGTACTCA
>CAUYPK010097270.1:0-33039 GCA_963574355.1 Loris lydekkerianus | reverse complement strand
TAAGAATGTCCTGGAGAGCTGGTTTAGTTGTGGCAAATTTCTTCAACATGTGAATGTTGTTGAAGTATTTAATTTCTCCGTCATAAATGAAGCTCAGTTTAGCTGGGTACGGATCCTGGGTTGAAAGTTATTTTGTTTTAGGAGATTAAAAGTCAATGACCATCCTCTTCTAGCTTGAAAGGTTTCAGCAGAGAGATCTGCAGTTATTCTAATATTCTTTCCCTTGTAGGTAATAGTTTTCTTCGTCTGGCAGCTTTCAGAATTTTCTCCTTCATATTAACTTTAGTGAAATTGATTATGATGTGTCTGAGGGATGTCTTATTCTGGTTGAGTCATGCTGGAGTTCTAAAACTGTCTGTTATCTGAATTTCAGAATCCCTTGGCATATCTGGAAAATTCTTCTTCATAATCTCATGGAGAACAGACTCTGTGTCTTGTGAAGCCACTTTGTCACTTTCCCTATAAGATGAATATTGGTTTTCTTTGAATTATCCTAGAGCTCTGAGAGAGTGGTCTGTTTTTGCCCTCCATTTCTCTTCTTCTGTGAGGATTTGGGAGCATTCGAAAGCTTTGTCTTCAATGTCAGAAATCCTTTCTTCTGCTTGCTTCATTCTGTTACTGAGGGATTCTACTGTGTTTCTCAGCTCTTTGAGGGATGCAACTTCTTGTCTCAATGTGTCAAAATCTTTGGTCATTTGGTCTTTGGATCCATTGAATTCTTGAGATAACTTTTGGAATTCTCATTCAATCTTATTTGCTATCCAGATCCTGAATTCAATTTCTGACATCTCAGCTATTTGTTTGTGCATGGGGTCTTGTGCTGTTTCTGCCCCATTGATTTTTGGGGGAGTTGATCTACCCTGATTATTCATATTACCAGAGTTTTTCTGTTGATTTCACCTCATGATTGTTTTTCACTGTTTTCTCTGGCTGTCCTCAGAGTTGGGGAGGTGTCTCTCCAAAATCAGACCCAAGCAGGATCACTCTATTGCTGTTGGACCTTTGCCGGTAGTGTCCCTGTGTAGTTCCTCTGGGGCTACTCTAGCTAGGGAGTTCTGGTTGTGGAAACAGCTCCGGTGTGTGACACACCTGGATCCAGCAACAGGGCTGGGGGTGGTGCACACAATTCTGGGAATGCCTGATGCCCAGTGACTTTGGCACAGAGAGCCCAAGGCTCTAGCAGTCTCTGGCCAGGACAAGGGCTCTGTGCAGAGGCAGGGAGGGCTCCAGAGGGCACGCAGCTACCAGAGTCCCTGGTCAGATGAACGGGCTAGTGTGGAGGCTGGGAGGACACAGGAGGGAGGATGCAGGGTTGAATGGCTCCTGCAGTTCCTAGCCAGGGAATGTGGAGACCCGGTAGGTGCAGGTCACCCGACAGGGTCGCTGCACAGCTGTTATGGAGGTCTGGGCGGCACCAAGCCCAGGAGTTTGAGGTTGCTATGAGCTGTGACGTCACGGCACTCTACCCAGGGCAACAGCCCAAGACTCCAGTGTGCCAAAACAGTCTCTTCCCCTAAGGATTAAGGCTGTAAGGCAGCTCAGTCCCTGCCTTTAGGCTGCTCAGTCACTAGGTTACTTTGTCCCACCCAATCCTTGCTCTGGAATCCTGAGGGCTGAGCTTGCCGGAGCAGTTCTTTCACAATGGCTTACTTTGCCCAGCTCAGTGGCTCATATTGGGGCCCTAGACAATGCCCAACATTCTCCACACTCCTGCTCAAGCTCTCCCCAAGCCAGCTCAACTGAGTGCCAAGTCCAAGAACACCAAAACAATTTACAGGTAAGGCTTTTCCGGTTTGCAGTCTCACTGCTGCTTATACTCACAGTTGCTGGCATGATTAGGTTGATCAAACATGCGCAGCCACTTGCCAGTTTTCCACTGTTTTTGTCCTCCTCCTGGGGTCCAGAAGTCCCTTGCTGGCTCCCTGTATCCTCAAATGGATGATCATAGGCAGATCCCACCGGTCAGAGATGCCTGGAGTCTTGTTTCCCCAGACTTGCCGTACCCAGTTACAGGGAAGCTGTTACTCGGCCGCCATCTTTAATTCAGTTCAATCTAATCCATTTCTGCATCTATCAGCCTTTTTGGAAATATCCCGGAATTCCCCTGGGCTGGCTGCAGTCACTTTTCTTTGCTGTAGAGATGGTTCGCAATCACTGCCCTTTCTCTAGTTTTTCATATACTTGAATGCATTTCTTTGCTTACATCATTTAACAGCTTTGGAGCATGCTTCACTTTTTCCTCTTCCCACTGGAATTTCCCCAGTTGATCTCTCTTCCCTGCTGTCAGCTACAGTGCTTATTTTAGTCAAAGGTGTATAGTCACCAAATTCCTCAAGTCATTGAAGTTATTGAGAGACAAGACAAGAAAAAACAAAACTTATAGTAATGGATAACTTACTTTTCAGTATTAAAGAGAATTTTGAGGTGCTTAAGATCATGTTGCATCCCAAAAAATAAGCACAAGAATGCTTTATGAGAATTTGGAATAGCCTGATCAAAATTGAATCATTGCTTAAAATTATTCTTGTACTCTGACGTAGATGTATCAGAACTAGTAGAATTCCTGATTTCTATGGCAGTATTTCTTACAAGAGAGTAAATTATGCCTTTGAAATGATTTCTTATATGTAGTAGCCATTTATTTACTTGTCTAGAAGAAATTCACAAGGATCCTGTCTTTATTCATGTTGCTGTTAAATCAGATTTGATATCATTTGGTGTAGACATTTCTACCTATTTCTATTTGTATCATATATATGTGTATATATATCATAGAAATTTATATGTATTATAAATTTATATATTTCTATGTATACTGTAGAAATTTAACTGAACTGGTATGTCTTTAGTTTTGTGTGTTTTAACTGGGCACTATGATGTTTTTCAAATAAGTGATTTTATAAGCCTAAGACTATTGGCCTAGTTTACATGACCAATTTCTTGTTATAATAACTTGTGGTTCAAGGAAAGAACACAGGAAAAGAAATCAAAGATATAAATTCTGTTTTTGACTTTATCAATTATCAGAGAGACTCCTGGGATGGCTCAATTTTTTTATCTTCGAAATGGGGATAAGGTCTCTCTGCCCACCTCACAGGTTTGCTGTGAGGATCAGGTGAAAAATTGAGGATGGTTTGAAGACTCCAAAGTTCTGTTAATTCTGCCCATTAAGTTGGGAGACAGAGTGGTTTGGGGGTTAGTAGTGCAGACTCAGGGTTCTGGCTGCCTGGGTTCATGTTCCTTCTTTACCAGGGTCACTATGAAAGTTTTAAGACAGACTCTGTTATGGTCCAAGAAACACATTTGACAGCATCCTTTCTGATTCACCTGTGCAGGTTTCAACTTGCTCAGCTTGTTGGTGTTAGTGGGAAGGCTTTATTTGTTTCCATCTGTAGGGGATTTTATGTTTCTGGATTGTTGTTCCTCTCAAGACTTTCCTAATGACTCACATGTTACAAACTGTGTGACCTTGGCCATATAACTTAATGATTTTGTATTCTAGTTTCTTCCTCAGGGGTCCATTGTGTCATCAGATGAATAGAACTATGTAAAGCCTTTATAGCAGCTAGCTCATAACAATCACCATATGGCCATTTGCTATTATCGACTGTGTTCCCAGTAAAAGCACACTACAGTGCTAGGCATTTAAGGGTGACTAAAAAAAGAAACGAATAGAATAAGACACAATTCCTGTCCACAAGAACCATAGGAAGAGTGTATAATGCAAGTTGCACAAACAATTAGGGTGCCACACAGATGACAAATGAGGGTTTATACTACATGTAAGAAAACGGAGGTGCAGTGGAGAGGAGGTGACGGAATCAGTAACGTCTAGGGGGATGAATCCACGGAGCAGGTGCGTTTGAGATGCGCTTTTGCCCTGCATAGATGGTAGACAAAATGAGGAAGGAAGAGGGCCCCCTGGGTCAGAGACACAGGGGTCAGAAGCATGGCTTACTGCTGCCTCAGTTAGGACATGCCAAATTCAGACACCCACACAGTTTGTAAGATCTTTTCTCAGAGTCAAAAATCTATGGACTTGTCTGAATACCCGTCATGTGCATGTTTGTGTATTGGTTTTAATACAGATGGAATACCAAGTGTCTAGGGAAGTTAAAGACGTTTCTAAGGTCACAAAGAAGGATCCCAGAGGGCTGGGGCAGAATTCAGTCATTTTACTCTGGTTTCATTGGTCCAAATGGTACTTAGTTCCCAGAGGAGCCAATGTTCTCTGAGCAATAGGGTCTCCTTTAAGGGACAAAGAATCTTGAAAAAGAGGAAATGCCCGTAAATTACCCAATGATTGTTTTTCCCTCCTCCCCTCTGTCAAAAAGAAAAATAAACAGAGGTGACATAACTCCAAACTGAGTCTTCCAAAATCTACATAAATATTCTAGCAATTACTTCAGGGCAAAGAGTTTGTGATGCCACTGGGTAACCTTTGTGAAAGCCCAAGGGGGGAAGTAGCATCTGAATTGTATACAGAAAAAGAAAGTGCTGCATGGGCCTGTGCATTGCCTGACCCACCAACTGACTGCACAGAAACTCTTGACCTCATAGGTTTTGAGAACCATATGGATTTGATTAAGTTCAGGATCTTCTGTTACTAACAGAGGCAATACCATGCCTCCCAGTTCCTGTCATCTTAAACCACCTCTCTATTGAACAAAACAAAGCAATAAGCAAACAAAAGAACAATCACAAAACCTTTTAATTTAAGGAACAAATCTTCTTTCTGCCCATCTACATTTTACAGTAGCCCTTGCCTTAGTAAAAATACCTTACGTATTTTATGATAATATTCAGGAAAAGAATAACTGGAAATCTAACATTTCAGAGTAAAAGAATCTTTCAGAGCTGATTGAGGACAGTGTAGTGTGGGGACTCCTGGGCATACCTTATACTCCTCAGGGTGGTCTGTGTGGTCAGACTGTTTTCATGATAAAACTAAGGTGTTAGTTGCCTTTTTACCCTTGTTCTCACAGGTGTACATGGGAATTTTCCCTTGTCCATTGGAAAGGTCTCCATAACTCTGTGGACCGGTCTTTTCCAAATGACAAAAGTATAATAATACAAAAATCATGTGAGGGTAGAAGATCCATTCAAAATAGCACAATGAATTTTAATGCAATGGAAATAGTGCAATGGATTTTAATGCAACAGAAAATGAAAGTTTCTTCATAAAGTTTCAGACTCCGCAATGCAGCTACCTTTTGGAAACCATTACTTGTTGAGTTCTGGCATAGTATCTAAGAATATCCACAATTATCTGAAAAAAACTATTAAATCCTCCTCTCTGTTCCAACTACATATCTGTGTGAATTTAAACTTCCTTTACACTAAATTTCAGGGGTGTCCAACCTGAAGACTGTTTTGCTGGTTTTTATGATGTCGATTTCACAAAAAGTATGTATCACATTTTCTTTTACTAATCAGCTTTTGTTTAATGTATGGCCCCAAACAACTCTTATTATTCCAATGTGTGACAGAAAAGAAAAAAGGTTGGACACCCCTGCACACCTTTTGAACAAAGCAGTATATTGCAGCAGATTGAATAAAGCAACAGAAATGAGAATCCAGCCAGACCTTAGAGATTTGCATAGATGTAAAACAATGTTCCTTTTTTTATTAATTTTTTTTTTGTTTAAACATACAATCCTTTTTCATAAAAATATGTTAGTCTAAATCAGGGGTCTTCAAACTGCGGCCCGTGGGCCACATGAGGCGGTGTGATTATATTTGTTCCCGTTTTGTTTTTTAACTTCAAAATAAGATATGTGCAGTATGCATAGGAATTTGTTCATAGTTTTTTTTTTTTTTTTTTAAACTATAGTTCGGCCCTCCAATGGTCTAAGGGACAGTGAACTGGCAACCTGTTTACAAAGTTTGAGGACACCTGGTCTAAATTAACATGTAACAAATTTTTATTGTTATGCTGAGATATTTTAAAATAATTATTCAATTTTAATTTTGAGTATGATAAATATTGATAGATACAACTCACATAGATGAAAGGTCTTTGGAGACCTCATTGTTTTTGAAGAGTTTACGAAAAGGTACTGAAACCAAAATGTTTGAGAACTGCTGATCTGGTCGAATGATCTCACTTGGTAGTTGAAAAATAGAGGACCCTGAAATTTTCATGATTTGTCCAAGTTGATGATAATTTTGTGGCAGAGCCTGGAGTGAGAATAGAGTTTTTGATTCTTTGTCCCGTGTTCTTTCCATTATATTATGTAGAAGTTTTAGCCTGTTTTAATCAGGACATTTATATATGTGTGTGTGTGTGTGTCTTTCATGGAGGCTGTGTCTTTACTGGGACCAATCAGGTTACGTTAGTAACACCTGCAGAAACAGGTGTGATTTTTATATGGGTTATTTACAGTATGAGCGCTGGCCTATGCAAATGGGTTCTTAAAAATTTAAAAATAATTTACCAGAGTAAGTTATTCTTGATAGGTGATTGGGTTGGTTATTTTTGTAATTAGACTAGAGTTTGATTTAATTTGAATTTAATAACAAGAAACATTTTAAGGCAATATCATAGGAAGTTATGTTCAATAAATATGTGACCTCCAAAAGAAATAAAATGAATGGGACTGACCAGGAGAGACCTGCTTCCCACTCTGTCCCCCTCACACTGTTTCCCTTTTTGCCTTTGCTGCTGGGACAGCCCCAGATAGTGCTGTAGCTCCACTTCTGTGATTGCACAGCTTCCTACGACATATGGTCATCTGCCTGCTCTTTCCCATCTAATTATTTTCCTCCGGTTCCTGATTTTCATTTATTCATTTTATGTTTTCATGTGAGCAACTTTACCTTCTGAGAAGCCAGCAGCTAAAACCTGAGTTAAGGTTCCTGGTGTGGACACAGCCTTTTGGGGTCTGTAGGGAAAATAGGTCCAGTGAAATGTGATTTGAAGCAAAAATTAAGAAAAAAAGAAATAGAAAACCCGAGAGGCACTGTCATGTCCTCAGAATGTTTCTTTCTTTTCTTCTTTAGTTATGGGCGAGTTGTCCATTCTTGGTGATAGTCTTGTAGTCATTGAGGACAAACCTTGTAATGTTACTTGCCAAGCGCTGGGCTGGACCTTGGTCCCGGAGTTTCACTGGGTGGTCGATGTCCCCGTCAGCCATTCAAGCAGTCATTCTGTTGTGGAGCCCGGAGAACTTCCGAGAGCAGTGAGCGTCCTGGCTCTTACACCCCAGGGCAACGGGACTCTAACCTGTGTGGCCACTCTGAGGAGCGTGCTGGCCAACAAGTCTGCGACTGTAAACCTTACTGTGGTTCAGCCTCCCCCGGGTAAGTGAAGACTTTCTGCTCTGTACCAAATATATTATGCTCGTATTTTATATGTCATTCTATTTTGCCAACCATGCCTACGAAAATTGTATGGTGACCTTGACTTCAGGTAGGGATGATAATGAAGGCAAATCACATCTGCTTTTAGTTTAATGACCCTAAAAACTCATCTGCTTTTAAAATTCCATCTTAAAGTTTTTCTCTTTTCTAATTACATTTAAAAACCATTTAGAGTCTTGCTGATTATTTATTGTAAACGAGCATCAGATTCAGAGACAAAGAGTAGAATTAAATATTTTCCGCTGGTTCTTACACTCCCTCCACGCATATGAAGCCAGGTCTAATATCTGGGGAAGGAGTGCTGGCCCCATCGGATGTCTCCCAACCCAGTGCCATCACGATCTTCATTTTTTACCTGGAAAATTTATAGGGTATTTCAAACTTTCAAGTCCTTATATGTTTAAATTGACTAAGTGATATAACTTGAAAGTTTAGCTCCCTCCCCCAAAGACTCTCCTGTAGGGTCCTTGGCATACCAGGAACTATAACTGTGCTTCTTGAAAGGTTTACTGAGCCTGTGAGCTCTGAGTTGGCCTGGACAGGGTGGGGTGGGGTGGGGTGCTGGAAATTTACTTTAGTTTCTTTATTTTACTCAAGAGGAAGGGAGACCTAGGGAAATGGCATAATTCAATCCAAGTCATATAGCTAATGGGGTAGATCTGGTTTAAGAGCTTTTGTTTTGGTCTGAACTTTTCCTACTATGAAGTCACCTTTATTTGAGATCTTTCAAAGTTCAGAACAAAGCTACAGCCACAGCTAAATCCTAACAGTAATAATAATAAGCACTTATCACGAATCAGGCACTACTCTAAGCTCTTCTCAAATATTTGCCAAATCAACCTGCGTGACAGCCCTGTGAATGCGTGCTGCTCTCACTCCTACTGTAGAGACGGGGGCAGGGAGAGTGCTGTTTACATTTTGCCCACATCTGTAGAGTTGGTAAATGGTAGGGGCACCCCTGTCAGGCTTGCTCTAGAATCTGCCCACCTGTCCACTCTGCCCACTGCTCACATGGCAGGCATATGGGTGTCCTGTGGCTGCCGTGGCAAAGTGCTACAGACCAGGTGGCTTAAATGACAGAAATGCGTTGCCTTATAGTTCTGGAGGCTGGAAGTCTGAGATGTGGGCAGGGCTGGTTCCTCCGAGGCTCTGGTGGAGAATCCATTCCATGGCTCTCCCTTTCGTTCTGGTGATTTGCTGGCAACCTTCAGTGTTGCCTGGGTTGTAGATACATCACCCTGACCTCTGCCTTCACACAGCAAACTCCTGGTTTTTTCTTTTCTTTCTTTCTTTTTTTTTTTTTTTTTTTTGGTAACAATGTGGCAAGAGCTGCAGCCCCATCGGTGGTTCCCTATGGAAATGGATCTTAGAGATTAGATTTCCTGTACATGTTTTCATGTTTTCTTTTGTAGGGAACGGGAAAAGGAAGGGGCACTTCATTTCCCTTGATGAGGCTAATTCTTCTAGACTAGGACCGGTGCCTTAATTGTGCAGCTGGAGGCGTGAGAGCTGGGAGAGGGAAGGCTGGTGGGCACTGGGAGATGAGTCTGGCTTTAGTGGACTCAATTAGAAAAGGGTAATTTGTTTCTAAATTATTTATCAAGATCAGAACAACTGGTAGCTGGCTACACGTTGTCTGTTTTATGTAAGTTTTGTTAGCTGAAGGCCTAGTTGGAGCCTTGGCCCTGGGAGCTGGTGACCAGAGGAAGCTTTAAGGAGCACAGGCCAGGCTTGCAGAGAGCCCAGGGTTAATCGGGCTTCTCTGGGAATGGGATACACATCACGTTGTCCACCCGTTTCCTAGAAATGCCAGGAATTTGTTTTCATTTCCACAACAAACCCTGGATGCCCATTAAAGATTAGGAAGCCTAATCAGGTCAAGCCAAGAGGTTATATGAAGTACTTACTGGGTCATAGTTCGAAAGGCTTCTTTGAAAAGTAAAAGCATATCGAAAGGTCTAATGCTTATCTTCAGATCTGTATTTTTAAAAATCAATTATCTTTTACAAAATTCATAAATTTTTTATTTCAATAGAATTAGGGGGTATAAATGGTTTTTGTTACAGAAGTAATAGGAATCTCACACACTGCAGATACAGTTAAAACTGGAGAGGGCTGAGGCTGAGCCCCGCTGGTGCCACCTGTGTCCTTCTTGGCTTTTTGCTTTGTGCCCTTGTCTGTGTCTAGGCTGTGGCATGAGCGAGTGAAGCAGTATTTCTAGGATTTCCCAGCACCTCGCAGACTGTAGTGGTTCCTGGTTATCATTTCATTTTTTCTCAGAAGTGGTGAAGTTTGGGGGACAGGGATGAATGGTGGAAGGACAGTCCTGCATCTCTGCTTTGGCTCTGATGGTGCAACTTTGTGCAAGTCACTGGCCTTTGGGCTCAGTTTTCTCTCCTGTAAACTGGGCGGGAGGAGAATGGAGGTTCTCTGCCCTGCTATGAGTTGGGGTCGCCGGAGGAGCCTTACCGCGTGTGCTGACGCTCAGGCCGCAATCCAGAGGTTCTGGTTTCATTGGGCTTTTGGAGCTTGAGAATTGTGATTTTTTAAAAAAAGTTACCAAGTCACCTAAGGAGCAGCCAAGATGGGGGCTACTGGGCTCAAATCCTCTAAGGCCCTGTTCCATCCAGCCTCATCAGGTGCACTGCCCATGTGGGCGAGTTCACCACGTAGCCGGGGTTCTGATCCTGACTTCCCACTTGTTAACTGTATGACTGTAGGCAAGTTACTTGCCCTCTCTGTGCCTCAGTTTTCTCATCTGAAAAACTGAGATGATGATAATAATAAATAATAATAATGCCTCCCATCTAGGGATGTTGTTGGTATAAGAGTTGAGTGAATAAAAATGCCTGAAGTACTTAGGACAGTCCCTGTCACACAGCACATGGGGCAGGAGACAGTCAATTTTATTGATTCAGAAATCTCCTGTATCCCCTCTAGTGGGCACAGGAGCGTGCTTTGCATGTGCTGGTGGTGACATTTTGTATTAATACAGTTGGTTTTAAGAAAATCTATGCACCCTTTAAAACTGTGCATTCCTTTGAGAGCATCTGGGAGACGTTCCTTTCCTTTCCTCCACAGATGGGGCAAGGATGACATGAAGCTGAGATTAAGGTGCACAGTCAAGTCGGTGATGAGGCCTAAGGAGCACGCAGAGGTGGGAGGAGCGCAGGGAGGGAGGCGAGTGGTGAGGAGCTGGAGATGATCTTCCTCAGCACTGCATGTGGGTTACTCAGGCACAGCACACAGCGCTCTGCCGTTCACCTGGAGTCTGCACACTCACACCTTCCTCAGGGGCGAGGCAGGGATCAGCCCCCACCTGCAGACTTCTGCAAATCTGTTTGTTTCATACCTGGGCTGTCTTTTTCCCTGATTATTCCACACTGGAGATGAAACGTGGCAGAATGAAAAGACGTGAGTCAGAGGACCTGTGTTTTCTTGTTTTGAGCATCCTGATGTGGTTAACGGAGCCTCTTTGTCCTGAGGGTCTTCCCTGCATGACAACTGGACTGGGGTGGGATCATGCCAAGAGTCTGCGTTTTCTCTCCATGTCACAAGTTTTATTTATCAGTATATGGCTATTATTACTTATTTTTGAATTTACTGTAAATGCACTCATTAACAAAATTAGCCTGATTCTAAATGAAAATATCCATTAATATCCATTTATATATTTATAAAATATATATGTAGGAGATCAGACAATTAAGTTCATGAACTCACCCTAGAAATTGTTGAATCACTACAGTCACCAGACAGTGAAGGGGAGTACTTTGAAGGTGATAGTACTGATATTCAGCAGTGAGGTTATGTAGCACTTTTTCTAGGATGAACTGACAAACGTAATTTTCTGACCATGTATATGTGAGCGTGTACATGTATATGTGATATATGATAAATTGAAAATGGTTTTCGAGGTAAGGAAGGTTCGTCTGTGTAGCCTCCACAGTAACTTAAACGTTTCCTGGCTCATCCACCACGACTTGGGTGCCACTGGAACAGAGACAGGCTTCAGCTTAAATCTCCCGAGTGTGCAACTCCCTGGAAGAGGTGCCTTCCAACGAGGCATGGTCACAGCAAGTGGGAATGGAAAGAGGGGCCATGTGGCTCCTGATGCCAGTGGCCTTTTGGGTCAGAGTTTGGGGCTTTTAACCATGCAGGTGTAATTTTGTTGAACTTTGTGGTTAAATTCTTGGGGTTGGGGGCAAGAATGTGTGTAACGCCCCGGTGGCAGAGACCCTCCCATGAGTCAGTCACCTCCCAGCGAGGCCGCCCTTCCTTTCCATTAAACAGGCACTCCCTCAGCATAAAGCAAGGCTGCATGAGAGGAAAGGTCATTGTATCCGGACCCAAGACGTTGACATGGGTTGGCACACTCATGTTTCTCTCCTGCTGCGGAAGAAAAGGCCCTGCCAGGGAGTGTTTGAGTAAGTCAACAAGCTTGTTATCTTATGCCTGTGAGAATTCCAAGCCAGTCCCTTAAGTTCTGAGCCAGACCTTAATCGTTAACCCCAGCTGGGTCCCTTATTACAAAAACTTGTAGTAGTTGCAAACTTTGCTTTGCAGAAGGGTCCTTGAAATTGGGTGTGTTATAGAATGACCTTGGCAATGTTGAACTTGGGCTTCGTACCTGACAGCATCATCAGAACTTTCACACAGGCCCCTGAACAGCCTAGTGGGGCAGGAATTGTTACTGGTAAGCAACAAAGATGTCAAAGGCAACAGAGCAAGTAAAACACAGTTGTGTGGTTTAACGGGCTCCATTAATGTGAAGCTTGAAGCTCTCGGTCAGCCACAGAGCTTCCACAGTGATTTTCAACTCCCAGTTGTGACTGCCACTGTATCATGTGTTCATGATCATTATGTACAGCTCTGGGCTTCCTTATTTTGTTATCAGATCTATAGGGGAGCATCTGGGGCCACTCTGTAATGCGGGAGTTGCTGGGGCATCTGGGGCCACTCTGTAATGTGGGGGTTGCTGGGGCATCTGGGGCCACTCTGTAATGTGGGGGTTGCTTGGACATTTGTGGCCACTCTGTAATGTAGGGGTTGCTTGGATGTCTGGGGCCACTCTGTAATGTACGGGTTGCTCGGGCAGAGTTTGCATTTTGGCTATAAACTGGGGATTCCCAAAGTGTGGTTGGTCATCAACCACCTGCATCAGGGTCCTGTGAGGTGCCATTCCAGACTGTGGCTTCTTGGGGGATTTGCTTTCTCTGGAGAAAGGGGGTATGCTTGCTCTCCTTGAATGGACTGGCTTGTATTCCGGCTCCCAGTCTGTGGGTGGGGAGGTGAAGTGTATATACATTCCTGTTTCCTCCACCTTGACTTTTTTTGGGTTAATCCTTTTCCTGTCTCTGTATATCCCAGAGCTCATCTCAGAAAGATGTTGCCTGCAGTGGAGTAGATGACATTAGGAGAGCAGTTTGGCTTTCTTGCAATCCTGCAAGTCTTCTCTAGACATGTCAATATGGGGAGAAAGAGGAATTATAGGTCTGGTTCTACTGCATTTGACTGGTGCATAGATTTCTCCATGAAGAATTTGAAGGAAACTCATCCCCTTAATTTGTCTCTCCATCTATCATCCATCCATCCATCCATCATTCTTCTATTCATCCATCCATCAATCTGTCCATCCATCCATCTATCCATCCATCTATCCATCCACCCATCTCTTCACCCATCCATTCCTCCATCCATCCATCCATCCATCCACCCGTCTCTTCATTCATCCATCCCTCCATCCATCCACCCGTCTCTTCACCCATCCATTCATTCATCCATCCATCATACATTCAACTATCTATACATCCACTATTTCTTTTATGTTCTAGGTACTTGGACTATAAGAAAAATAAGACCTAGTCCTTGACCTTGAGGGGACTAAGTCCAGCTTAGACAGTAGCAGATATAAGAAGAAATGAAAGTAACATCAGTGGTTTCCTAGACATTTGAGATTGGAATGAATGTGAGATGTTACAAAAAAAGAGACTGTCAAAATTATTTGGCATTTCTTAATGCCTTAGAAGGAAATTTCGAAAACCATCTCACGTAATGCAGAGAAACTTTGCAGGAAGGGCAGAAGATAAACTTACATAATTCATCAAAGTATGGAGTTCCCTCAACTTTAGCACTTGTTTGGACAAGGGTCAGGGTGAGTGATAAGTGTAGACACCAGGCCATGAGCGATCATCTCTAACCTTTCTGTAACTTATTCTGAGCATTTATCTCTGACGCAGGAACAGAAAGCTACAATTTCCAGATCAGTTTTCAAGGGAAATTCTAAGAGCTGTTTTTCAACTCTAGCTTCGAGTTCCAAAGTGGCGGATGGCTGTTGATTTCAAAGAAAATCCTCTGTTCCTTCATAGGAAGTTATTAATAATTTTAATATTTTCTAATGACTGGCATCTAATAAAATAGATAGCATGCATTGACATTGCGAGACCACCCAACCATTCAAGGTTGAGTGACAACCTTTTGTTGAATGGCAGTTCACACTTATGAAGATCAACTTAAGTGTTCGTAGTTTGACTTCAGCCTGGTTCAGTGGGGAGATGCTAAGTGCCAGATAAGGGCTCTCTTGGGGACATCAATGTAGCTCAGTGGCTACATTGGCTAGGCAGCACCCTCCAACAAGACTTGCCATGATGATAGAAATCTTCATCTGTGCTGATCAAGAACTTGAGATATGTGTAATGCAACTAAGTCACTGAATGCTTAATTGCATGTAATTGTAATTAATTTAAATTTGGTTTATACAATTGTAGTGGAGGTGGTACTGGACAGCTCTGGCTAAGGGATGGCTGTAAAAAGTCGAAATGGTTTTTTCTTCTCTCTTTCTTTTTCTCCTCACCTGTCTTTCATTTCTTGCTCGCTCTGCCTTACCTCAACTTACCCCTTTTCTCTCCAACTCCCTGACTATTGGCCGAAATAAGAAGGCTAAGTGGAAGCTAAGTAAGGTGGCTTCCAAGGAGCTGTGGAAAGCAATTACTATATGAGGGCTGAACTCTGCCGTGGGGTTTGGGTGGGGCTACAACAAAAGACCCCTCCGTAAGTTCCTGTAGGTGGGACCCTCCCTCCCTCCCTTTGTCCTGATTTCCCCTGGGCTCTGGCCCGTCAATGGGTGGGGACATGGAAACAAGCCCCGAATGTCATTCTTCCCGTCTAGTCTGGCAGTAGCCACCCAGTAAATATTTCTTGAGGGTATCTTAGCATGATAATCACTCCTGCCCCTGGCAGCAGCTGTGGCTCAGTGAGTAGGGCACTGGCCCCATATACCAAGGGTGGCAGGTTTGAACCCGGCCCTGGCCAAACTGCAATAAAAAAAATAGCTGGGCATTGTGGTGGGCACCTGTAGTCCCAGCTACTTGGGAGCCTAAGGCAAGAGAATCGCCTAAACCCAAGAGCTGGAGGTTGCTGTGAGCTGTGATGCCACAGCACTCTACAGAGGGCGACAAAATGAGACTCTGTCTCAAAAAAAAAAAAAAAAAATAGTCACTCCCTCCACTGTGGGAGTTGTCAGCCCTGCCTGCGGCCTTATCAGTCTCTCAGGAATGCCTGCAGTGTTAACAGCTAACACCTGGACTGGGTTACTAAGCGCTTATTTACTGGCAGAAGTAAGTATTATGACGGAAGGTATTGTACAGTTTGAGTAATTAAACACACTGAAGGGAAGTTAGCCAGCGACACTCAGCTGTAGCAGGTAGTTATTATAATATTGTTACAAAACATAATGCAATTTATAGGGTGGCAGACCCTGTGGTTTAGCTGGTGCCTGTATCACTGACGTGTTTTCGTTTTCTCCTTTTGACCACACAGAGAGCATTGATAAGACAGGCACATCGTTGCCCACCTGGGCCATAATTCTTCTTGCAGTATCGTTTTCGTTGCTTTTGATCCTGATAATTATTCTGATTATAATATTCTGCTGCTGTTGTGTCTCCGGGAGAGAGAGCAAAGGTAATGTTTTGTTCATATAGATTTGTTTTTACTTTTGAACTATTGGTATAAGAAGTTGAAGTTAATGAGCTCATCGGCTCTTTCAAAGGATACGCTAACCATGCTGAGGGATCACCTCCCACCTGTCAGAAAGGCTGGTATAAAAGGGAAGAAATGTAAGCACTGGTGAGGATGTAGGGGCAAGGGAGCCTTACACACTGGTGCAGTGAATGTGGAAACAGCATGAGCTTCCTCAAAAAGTTAAAGCCAGAACCACCATGTGACCCAGCACTCTCACTGCTGGGTCTCCTCCAAAGGACATGAAGTCAGTGTGATCAGGGACGTCTACGTGCCCGTGTCCACTGCAGCCTTATTTACAAGATAAGGAACCAATCCGCATGCCTGTCAACAGCAACGGAAAAGAAAACATGGTGTGTAGACACGATGGGATATTAGCCAGCTTTAAACAGGCAGAAAGTCCTTCTTAGACAAGGTAGCATACGGAAAAATAATTGACAAAAAGAAGATAGTCCTATCGTTTGCGGAAACTTGGGTGAAGCAGGAGGACCATCACGCTGAGGGAAATAAGCCAGACGCAGAAGAACAGACACTGAACAAGCTCGCTGTAGGCAGAATTTGAAGATGCCCAACTCACAGAGACAGAGCAGAGCCCAGAGGGAAGGTTACGAGGGGCTGGGAGACGGTGCTTAAAGGGATGAGTAATTTCTGGAGAACTGTTGTGCAACCAGTGACTATGGTTAATAATGAGGTATTGCATACTCGAAGATTGCTAAGAGGGTAGATCTTTCACTTTTAACTTTATGAACACTAACTGTCACACCATGAACACTTTCTGTGTGTGTCCCGGGCACTGTGCTAATTAACTCTTTCATGTGGAATAGTTCACTAAAGCACATGGTCTAACCTTAACTAGGCTAATGGTCTAGCCTTAGTTCCTCTATGAGTTTGGTTTTTGACTGGAAGATTAATTTTATGATATGACTTTTATTTTATTTTTTTCTTTTTCTCTTTTCTGTTTAGGCTGGGTCTGGGTTTGAACCCGCCACCTCCGGTATGTGGGGCTGACGCCCTACTCCTTTGAGCCACAAGTGCTGCCCACGATACAACTTTTTAAAAGGTTGCAGGAGGGGTGGCGCCTGTGGCTCAGTCAGTAGGGTGCCGGCCCCATATACCGAGGGTGGTGGGTTCAAACCCAGCCCCGGCCAAAATGCAACAAAAAAATAGCTGAGCGTTGTGGCGGGTGCCTGTAGTCCCAGCTGCTCGAGAGGCTGAGGCAAGAGAATTGCTAAGCCCAGGAGATAGAGGTTGCTGTGAGCTGTGTGACGTCATGGCACTCTACCCGAGGGCGGTACAGTGAGACTCTGTCTCTACAAAAAAAAAAAAAAAAAAAGGTTGCAGGCATGAGTGTTTTTACACATGCCTTTCTCACATGAAGGCCAGCAGGCTGTAGATATCCTTCTGCACTTTGCTTTTTTCATTTACAATATATCCTGGAAATCAATCCATGTCAGTTCACTGACATTTCCTTCATTCCTTCTTACAACTCTGTAATAATCTGTTGTGCAGAGGTACCATGGTTTATTCATTCATTTTCCAATGCACAATATATGGACAGTTAGATCATTTCTAGTATTTTTAATTATAAATGAATAATCTCCTGCATCTGTATGTCCTTATTGATGGAGGCATAGCTTTTGGGTACTGTCTTACAAGTGGATTGCTAGATCCAAACATAAGTCCAAATGCAGCTTTGCCGGATATTGGCTGATTTTCCTCCACAAGAGTTGTACCATTTTGTGTGCTTATCAGCAAAGCATGAGAATCCCTGTCTCCCCAAGGCCTTGCCAGTCTGGAAGGTAAGTAAATAAGAAACGGTATCTCAGTGCAGTTTGAATGCTGTCTTGTTATCTGTGAAGTTGAATGAATGCCTTTTCCATCTTTTCATATGATTAAGGACAAGTTTTATATCTTTTTGTGATTTGCTTATTTGTATTCCTCCCCCACCCCCCCAATTGTTCCTCTCCCAGCCCTTCGAGCTCTTTGTCCCCTCTGAGTGTAAGCTCCGTCTCTCTGTCTGGGTGACTGTGGCTCCTTGTTTGAGGGGTATGCTGCACACGTCTTCCTTTGGCGTGTCAGTTGTTTTCTGGCTGTGCTGATGGTGATGTTGTATAATCAAAAATATCTGTGTAGATAATTTTACTAATCTTTTCTTCTATTGAGTCTGGATTTTAGGTCGTAGAAAATCTTCCCTTATGTGGAGTTTCTTTTTCCTTTGGTTTATTTGCCTTTATATCATAGCTCATTCTGATGTATGATGTGTGGTATGCATCTAATTTTTTGTTTTTATTGTTGGGGATTCATTGAGGGTACAATAGACCAGGTGTATACATCAAATTTTGTCTTTTCCCAAATGACTAGCCACTTGTCCCAGCAACATTGGTTAAAATTTCCATGTTTGGCCCAGTGATTTTATTTTATTTTAAAATTTTATTTATTTATTTCTTTTTTGGGGGGTACAGAGTCTTACTATGTCACCCTCGGTAGAGTGCCATGGCTTCATAGCTCACAGCAACCTCAAACTCTTGGGCTTAAGTGATTCTCTTGCCTCAGCTTCCCAAGTAGGTCAGACTACAGGCGGTCCCACAATGCCCGGCTATTTTTTGTTGTTTTAGCTGGCCCAGGCTGGGTTTGAACTTGCTGGCCTCGGTATATGTGGCTGGCACCCTACCTACTGAGCTATGGGTGCCGCCCGGCCAATGATTTTAGATACTGCCTTTTCACCCACTAAGTCTGGGTCTCTTTCTGGGTCTCTCTTTTATCCATTGCTGTCTATTCATGTAGTACTGTTTGAATTATAGAGGTTTTATAATAGTTTTATAGTAAGGCTAGTCTCCCTTGCAGCTTTTCCCTTTTAGTGTTTTTCTGGCTATTCTTTTTTTATTTTTTTGAGCTAGAGTCTCACTTTGTCACCCTGGGTAGAGTGCCATGGCACACCAGTTATAGCTCACAGCAACCTCAAACTCATAGGGTCAAGCAATCCTCTTGCCTCAGCCTCCCAAGTACCTGGGACTATAGCCGTCTGCAGCAACACCCAGCTATTTTTAGAGACAGGGTCTCACTCTTGATCAGGCTGGTCTCAAACAACCAAGCTCAGGCAATCCACCTGCCTCACCCTCCCAGAGTGCTGGGATTACAGGTGTGAGCCACTGTGCCCGGCTCTGACTGTTCTTTAATTATCTTTTATTGCTGCGTACTATTTGTCCACGTTTTGTGTGTTTGTGTAATGACCAAGTTGCAGTCTTCAGGACGTCCATCACCTTGTGTGTTTATCACTTCTGTGTACTTGGAACATTTCAAGTCCTGTCTCCTGGCTATTGTGAAATGTAAAATAATATCATTGTAAACTATAGCCAGCCTTCTGTACTATTAAACAGCAGAACTTGTTCCTTCTCTCCGAATGTGTGTTTAGACTCATTCCTCCCTCACACACCCTTCTCAGCCTATGGTAACTATCATTCTGTGCTCTGCCTCTGGGATCAGTTCTTTTAGCTGTCGTGTATGAGTGAGGACATGTGACATTTGTCTTTCTGTGCCTGGCTTGTTTTACTTAATGTAATGACCTCCATTCCCTCTATGTTGCTGCAAATGACAGGATTTAATTCTTGTTCATGGCTGCATAGTTTTTTATTACATATGTGTGTATATATGTAAAACTTGTATATCTGTGTGTATATATATTCCTTATTTTCCTTATCCATTTATATATTGATGAAAACTTAGGTTGATTCCAGATCTTTGCTACTGTGGATAGAGCTGAAACGAACATGGGAGTGCAGGTATCCCTTTGATACACCAATTTTCTTTCCTTTGGGCAAATATCCAGGAGTATGATAGTTCTAATTTTAGTTTTCTGAGAAGTCTCCATATTGTTTTTCATGATGAGTATTTTAATTTACATAAGAGTTCCCTTTGTTCATAGCCTTGTAATTTTTTGTCTCTTTGATAATAGCCATTCCAACTGGGCTAAGGTGTTCCTCATTGCGGCTTTAATTTTTATTTCCCTGATGATAAGTAACTTTGAGTATTTTTCCTATGTACCTGTTTGCTGTTTGTATGTTTTCTCTTGATAAATGTATGTTCAGGTCCTTTACCCAACTTGTAATGAAATTATTTTTGCTATTGCCTTGAGTTCTTTGTATAGTCTGGATATTAGTCCCTTGTTGAATGAATATGTGAATGTTTAATCCACCCAGCAGGTTGTCTCTTCACTTTCTGGATTGTTTCTTTCCTGTGCAGAAGCATTTTAGTTTAATATGGTCCCATTTGTCTATTTTTCCTTGTTGCCTGGGCTTTTGAACTCTTAGCCATAAAATCTTTGCCTAGACTCATATCCTAAAGCCTTTCCCCTATGTTTTCTTCTAGTAGTTTTATAGTTTGGGGTTTTGTGTTTGAGTCTTTAATTCATTGGGAGTTGGTTTCTGAATAGGGTGAGAGGTAGGGTTGAGTTGCTGCTGCACGTGGATGTCCAGTTTTCCTAGCAGCAAGAGAAAAATCCTTTTCCCAATGTCTTGGCATCTTTAAAAAAACATCAGTTGAATGTAATATGTGTATTTATTCCTGGGTTGTCTAGTCTGCTTCATAGGTCATATAATTTTATTCCCTGAGAAACAGAAATTGAAAGGTGGAAAACTCCTGTTGACCTAGATTAGATGGAAATTTGTTTTCACCTGGGAATTATCCCACATGCCACTGATGGGTCACTCAAAGGAAATACACTGGATTTTACATGAAAACTACTGAATAACGTAAATTCTAATTGAGACGTAACTATGAGTTTGTTCAGGGCCTTCAGATTATTATTTTCCACACCAGCCATTGTGAGACAGATGGAGAAATTCTGGTTATTTGGACATCCTGCTTCCTGCAGGCTTTTGTCTGATATTTACTAGCTTTGTAAAAAGGTTAATTGATGGCAGCTGGGTCACATAGAATGTGTAGGGAGCAAGGTTTAATTTCCTCATTTAAAAAATGGAAATAAATCTACCCTATAGATTGATTGTAAGAATGAAATAAATGGCTACACTGAAAATTTCTGTGATCCATCTTAGATTTTGTCCTTTATTTATCCCTAAGATGAAAAGTGTGTGTAAGAATGAACTGTCCCACCCCACCCCTTTGTAGTAAGTCCAGGAGAGGATTGTAAACAGGGCCTGCCACTACTTATTTACAGTGCCCGCTTCGTCCTACCAGGACCAGGTGTGATTCATAGTGGAAATCATACTATACCTTAGATAAGTATAAAGATCAATAAAGGTCTGGATGTCCCCATGAGGATTTTCAATGCTTAAAAATTATTAAACATAAATTTCCCAGAAAGTATCCTCTAGTGCTCTGCTGGTACACTGAGAATTGAGGACCAGCTGAGCACAGCTGGGGTCTTGTGAGGGTGGCAGTCTAGAGGGGGACCTGAGGCCTCCTCTCCTGCAGACTGCCCTGTGGGGACATCAGAGCCTTTCGCAATCTCCTATTACTTGATAGTCTGTCCCCGTAATTCAAATAAAATTATTTTCAAGGTTCAGTTTGTGGTGTGAATTAGTAGTTGTCATTAGAGCTGAAAATCAGTGAGGAAAATGGATAGTTTTTAGATCTCAGTCTAACTTAATATACAGAAGGGAAGAAATATATAGGAAATAATATACAGGAAAGCAGAGTTGTAAGGAGCAGGGACTTTAGAGATGGGAAGGGAGACGAGGTTTGTGGCTTGTTACTCTCTGTCTCCATATTCCAGACTCCCTCCAATGCATCCATCCATTGGTTAAAAACATTAGTGATTTAATGGCAGCTTTTTTTTTGGGGGGGTGGGGGGGGTGGAGGGTACAGCTGTACAGATCGACACCATTGGTTCATATTGATTGAAAATATATCTTAGAATTAAAGAAATGTGGTAATACTACCATGATGGTGCCTAGTCTGTTAAAAATGTGGTAACAGCAACAGTTACTCTTGTGCTGTTGTAGCAGTTGAATGAGATAGTACTTTGTACAGAGCCAGTGTGGTGCTGGCCCATGGCAGGTGCTGGCCCCTGGCAGGTGCTGGCCCATGGTGGGTGCTGAGTGAAGAGTGACTGGTAGCTCAGACAACCTTTTCTTGGTGAATGGAGTCTTTAAATTCTTGCTAATCAAATCAAATGCAATACCCACCAAGTACTTATTGGTACCTACTATATTTCAGGTACCTAAGGATTCTTTATTTTTCTGATAGTTAATAGTGAATTTACTTTCCTCATTCTTGGAAGCTATTTGATAATTTGGTGTGAGGAAATGTAACAATACCTATTAGCTCACAAATGTGATATCTATTAAAATCAGGGAGTCTATAAAAGTCAATGAGAGTTTATTTTTTAGAATAAACATCCTGATGTTTCTAATGTGATTTCATTCTTTTTTTGCAGAATCTAGTTATCAAAATGAAATAAGGTAAGTTTGAAATCACAACTTTTTTTCTGAAAATAGATAGCTCTGGAGAAACACCTATGCCAATCACAAACTCACAGGGCAGCACAATGGGAGCGTGCTCCTGTCTGCCTTGGACTTGTTCTGATTCCCTTAAGGGAAAGGTTTCCTGAATGCTAGGCATTAGCAGGTCTCTCCACAAGAGGGCACTGTGCACCGTACCTGCCGAAACTCCTGCTCCGAGTGGAGGCGGGGGCGGAGCCGAGGCCCTGCCAGGCTTTCTGGGGCGGAGCCGAGGCCTGTCCGCTTTCTGGGGCTGAGAGCAGAAGCTGGGCCAGACTCTTGCGAGGTGCATGGAACTGCCCAGGTGGACAGATCAGGCACTTTGTTTAACCATGTGTGTGTGGGGCATGATTGAAAAATTCCTCTCATTCCCAGCTGCCCAGAAGTAGCTACAAGCACTTTTAAGGCAAGGATGTCAAGGATTTACAGCTGTATCCAGGAACCACTTTTCCCTCTGCGCTGTTTCCAAAGTCACCTGCACCGAGGGGAGTGGTTTGCTGTGTGTTATAACGACCACATCTCAGCTTTCAGGAGTTTATTACATAATTTAGATTTTTAAAGTGCTGAGATTTTAAAATGCCTTCTAGCTACAGGGTGTGCGGGAATGTGCATCGTCACCTGTGACAGATACTGTGTGTCCCCCCTGTGACCCTGGTGATCAGGCAGCTTGGAGAGAGGACTCCACAGGGCAGCGGTTTGGAGACGGGCCTCCTGGGCTGCCTTGGCCTCCTGACCAGGACCCACCTGGGCCCTGATGTTAATCCTGGCTTTTCTGATGCTGCTACCAGCAGGATGAAGCCTGCAGTCCTTGGTTCAGTATTATTGACTGTACTGACATCTTTTATTTCTCTTTCCTGGGGCTTAGGTGATTTCAAAGCATAGTAAGGAGATCTTACTCACCTCTTGGAGGTAATGGGTGCAGAGAAACACCACCAATGATAAAAACAGCAGGATGACAGCGGAAGGGAAGACAGATAGTGTATCCATTGAGCACCTAATGTGCGTGCTAGGTGCTATTCTAAACTTTGTGGAGGTTTTTTATCCTACTTAATTCTCACAATGATTTTATGAGGCTATTTTTCTATTTTGTAGTTGAGGAAACTGAGATACAGAGAAGTTATATAATATTCATGATCTCTCCTGCCTGGATAATAGACAGTTGGAGTGCGACTAGGCAGTCCTGCTTCTGGGCCTGGCCCCAGTCCCTGTGCAGCCTGAGAAAGATGGGGCTGCCAGCTGGCGGGTCACATCCCACCTGCCTATCCTTCCCATGTCCACAGTGTTAACTCCAGCTGTTTGGAGACTACTTCTTCTTCTTCTTCCTTCTTCCTTCTTCCTTCCTTCTTCCTTCTTCCTTCCTCTTCCTCTTCCTCTTCTTCCCCCTCTTCCTCCTCCTCCTCCTCCTCCTCCAGAGCCTCAAGCTGTTGCCCTGGGTAGAGTGCAGTGGCATCACAGCTCACAGCAATCTCCAACTCCTGGGCTTAAGCCATTCTCTTGCCTCAGCCTCCCAAGTAGCTGGGACTACAGGCGCCTGCCACAAGGCCCAGCTATTTTTTGGTTGTAGTTTGGCAGGCTTGGGCTGGATTTGAATCTGCCAGCTCTGGTGTATGTGCTGGCACCTTAGCCGCTTGAGCTATAGGCACCGAGCCTGGAGACTTCTTTTGTATTAAAATTACATACATATTTTTTCTTATAGAATAAGTACATGGTTATTGTAGAAAAATACTAAATATAAAGATAGGTTTAAGAAGGGATTTTAAAATCACCCACAGCTCTATTGTCCTGTAGTAATTACTGTTACCCAAGTATGTGTTGTATGCACATGTGTTCATGCATGTACCCACAGAGAGGCACACACCTGCATTTTGTAAAATTTGGGTCATATTCAACATTATTTGACAGCTTGCCCTTTTCACTTGACATCGAGCAGTACTGGAATAGAGTTGGGAAAAGGACTCGTAAAAAGGAGAAGAGGCCAGTCCAGGAATTAGAAATTTTTTTTGTTGGTTGATGAAGTTTTTAATTGAAATGGACTTACAGAAAAGTGGGAAAATCACAGGTGTGCAGCCCAATGACTGTTCGCAAAGCGCACAGGCCTGAGCCTGGACGGCTGAGATTCATTAGAGCATCCTCCAAAGATGAGATTCTTCTGATACCTTTTCCCACATCTCTAGAGGTTAGATTCAGACAAATTTCACACAAGTGACATCATCTTGTGTGTACTCACTCACGCCTGCCTTTTTGAACTTCACGTTAGACCAGTCCATTCTGTGGCAAGTGGGTGGAAGTGGTTTATCATTACATAGTATCACATTCTGGGCATCTATGCAATTCGCTTTTCACTTTCATTTTAAGTGGATGTGTGGACAGGCTTCAGGTGGGGACCCCTGCGGATGCCACTGCTCGGAGCGTTCCCATAGGGAGCATAAGCACTCATTTCCGTCATCCTGGCGGGCCATGCAGCTGCCCTCTGTATGTTCAGATTCCACACCTTCTGGTTCAAGCAACCACGGATGGAAAATATTTGGGAAGAAAGCAATAAAAAATACCAATACAACAATACAAATAATATAAAAATGTTACAACTATTTATGTAACATTTGCATTGCATTAAATACTACAAGTGATTTAGGGATGGTTTAAAGGATACAGGAGAATGTGTGTAGGTTATATGCAAATGCGATGCCATTTTATGTCAGGGACCTGAGCATCCACAGATTTTGGTATCCGTGGGGTTTTGGAACCAACACTCCCCACGCCCAATGCAAAGGGAGGCTGTGTCTAGTCCTGAAAGCTGGGCCAGCAGATACCCGACTTTAGAGGTTGCCACCATAGGTTTCCAAAGTGGGTGTGCCAGGTCACACTTCCACCAGCAGTGCTCGAAGGCTCTGGCCTGTGCTCGCTTTTACAGGCAGCCTGGAACTCCACGTTAGACTCACTGCCACTTACTTTGCTGGGCACCTGGGCTTTTTGTAGTTTTTTCTTTTATAAATAGGTCAGGAATTAATCATCTTGCAAGTAAATCTTTGCACCAATCCTTGATTATTTCCTTAGAATAAATTCTTAGAAGTCAAGAATGAATATTTATAATTATTTGGCTGTCCATTGCCAAACTTCCTACCCCGAGGAAGCTGAAGCAATTTTTGTTTTATTTCAGCAGTTGGCACACTTTTTCTATAGTGGGCAACATAGTAAATATTTTTAGTTTTGTGGGCCATGTGGTGTCTGTCACAACTACCCTGCTGTTGTAGCAGTCAGGGATACTATGTAAGCAGCAGGCGTTCCAGTAAAACTTTGTTTCTGAAAGCAGGTGGTGGGTGGATTTGGCTTGTGGGTCACGGTTTGCTCAGCCCTGCTTTATTTAGTCAGTGGTTTTTGAGAATCGAGGGCCTTCTAGGGAGTGGGGTCCGTGGACCTATTGTGATAAAGTGCTCTCACTCCCTATAATGGCCTTTATCTCTGCCACACAGAAGCCAGGGACAGGGCCAACACCTCCCGCACGTTCAGGAGGGAACAGTGGGTGTGTCCATGTGGACCAGGCACCCACTGCCGACTAACATGTGACTTTTAAAATTCTAGGAAATCTGCAACTGTGAAGACAAACACAGGAACTGTTGAGACAAAGTTAAAAAGTGGAAATGAAAACTACGGCTATAGTTCTGATGAATGGAAGAGCACACGTGAGTACAAGGCGGGTGGTGAAAAGGCCTGGGAATGGCAGTGTGGGTGGAAGGGCCAGCTGCCCAGATGCAGCCGCACACGGGGGATAACTTAGTGCTTGGTGGTGATTAGTTTTAGGATAATTTTTAGAACAAGGAAGAATTCCAGAACTAGGAATATTCTAGGAGTAAGTTAGCAGTGAATTTTTTTTTTTTTTTTTTGGTCTAAAGCGTAAAATAAAGTCAGGTGGAAATCTGAAAGTTTTAAATCATCATTTCCCCCCCCCCCCAATATTTTATCTTTATATAAAGGCTTCCACCTTAAAATGTGTGGAGGCATTTTAATACATTGGGGGTAATTTCCTCCAAACTCAACTAGGTTCAAGTTTATTTGAAAACTCAGCAAGAAATCTGTTCCTCTTCAACTTTTTTTTTGGGGGGGCGGGGGAGGAGTTGGGAGACCAGACCTGCTTGTGGAGAGTCTTGCTGTGTGGAACGCCTCATTCTCCAGCCTTGAGATGACGACACAGTCACAGTGGGGAGGGGACGCCTCTGCAGACAGCATCGCTAGGCAGAAGTGGCTTGGGCTTCCATGGCTGAGCACATCGCTCCTCCGTAAAGGGAGATCCGACCCTCACACGCTGCCGGGCAAAACAAGTTCCGCCGAGAGATTTTCAGCCAATGAGCTGTTGCTGAAGGGCCTGAAAATGTCTTTTTTCACTAATATTAGGAGCCTATTCTTGGCAGCTCTATTCTCCTGATTATCCAAAAGCTGCTTTCTGGGTGTTTTCCAAATCATATGCTTCAGGGTTTTAAAAAACCCACAAAGCATGAGCTGCTCCCATAGATAACTGCCCACAGCTTCTCTCCACGTTTCCCATGTGTGAATATTCATTCATTAGTATTTTCAGGCATTGACCAGGTATCTTAACCAAAATAATCGTGGCCATGGAACCCCTTCTCCCCACTTGCCGGTGCTTCTTTTCTTGGTTAGCTCTTGAAGCTGTGGATTCGTCTTGTCTCCGGGTAAAACTAATGTGTCAAGAAAGGAACTGATTTTGAGTTCGTTTTCTATATTTCCATTTAACTAAAAAAAAAAGTTCTAGCTGTATGTAATCTCAAGGGAAGTTTTCTTAGTCTGTTTATGGTTAAAGATGATCTTATGACAGGGATACTACATAAAACCAAAAACGGTTCTTTATGAATCAGGATTCTTAGACAATGTCACTTACGACTTGAAAATCATTCCTTTTTGCAGAGATTGCCTCTCCCTCTCCCAAGTCCTACGAAGTCAGTGTTCTGGAGCAGAGTAGCACAAACCATCATTATCAGGTGATCTAGACTATTTTCTCCTCTTTTTGGATTTTTTTTTTTTTTTTTTTTTTGTCATTTAAAAATCCTTACCTTGATGTAGGTGACTATAAAATGGTGCATGTGGCATAGCTGTGATGGAAGAATGCCGCCTTCCCTCCTCTGTGCCAACTGGGCGGCCTGGAGGGGCGGGACCAACGCGGAGAGAACCCTCCCCACTGTAGTGGAGGCTCCAGACCAGGACCAGTGCCGTGTAACAGCTCTGTGCTCAGGTTTTGGGGGAATGTGGCTTGACGTGGGGCGTATCCCAGCTGAGTCCGCGTGAGAGCCAACAGCCTGTATAATGTGCCATTTTCTCCCTTTGAGCCATGTTCTCCCAGGACTCCGGTCAGCTCTGCCCTCTTGGTTACCTGGCACCACATAGTGTGCGTCTATACTTGGACGCTCTGAGACACTGGCTCATGGAAGGATGCCGGGTCCTGGGTTTGAGGACAAGGACAGAGAAAATGCACTCTCCTCTCCATCCAAGATCTGTGTCAAGAGCTAGAAAAGTGCTGTTGGGGGTTAGAATTTTAGGGGAGAGAGGAGGTGTCCCTGGTGATTAAGAAATGTGGCCAGACCAGCAGGAGGCTGGGAGTTGCACTAGCTGACCTGGGGGATGTGGTGGGAAGCACGTGTTTCAGGGGAAAGAGCAGATGTTTAATGTGGAGCTTGGAGATTTTGAAGTATCTGTTAGACATTTACGTGGGGACATGGAGTGTGCGGTTGGAAGCACGAGTCTGGACCCCAGGAAGAAGCTCCCTGCAGGTGCTGTTGGTCGTCACTCAGGCCCTCCTCCCTGACTTCCGCACACTGTTGTCTATACCTTGAGCCTGCTGTGGGCCTCCACATACCACATCTATATCATGAATCATCTAGCACAGTATTAATTACCAAAACAGGAAACTAGAATTTTTTTTTTATGAGACAGGCTGGAGTATAGTGGTGTCATTATAACTCACTATAGCCTCCAACTCCTGGGCTTAAGTGATCCTCCCTCCTCAGCCTCCTGTGTAGCTAGGATTATAGGCATCAGCTAATATGACTGGCTAATTAAAAAAAAAAAGGTTTTGTTTAGAAGGGGTCTTGCTATGTTGTTCAGGATAGTCTTGAAATCCTGGCTTCAAGTGATCCTTCCATCCTGGCCTCTCAAAGTGCTTTTGGGATTACAGGCTTGAGCCAGTATGCCTGGCCTGGGATTTTTAATATTTTAGGAAGGGGTAGAAAACTTCATTGGCTGCTGCACCAGCCTCCCTTGACTCTTGTCCCTTCCATGTCCTTTTGGTTAAGGTCCATAAGGCCATGGAAGAAGCAAGAAGAGCTGTGAGGGCGAAACCCTCTGTTATGTTCTGTTTCTTCTAGTCTGGCTGTTCCTGGGTAGCTTCAGGAGGGTGGAGAAGCATCATAAGATAGACTGTGGGTTGGAGTTTTGCCTCACAGAAGGCCAGCTACTGTGGCCAGGAGCTCTGAGGATGACGGCTGGCATCTGTCAGGTCCCCTGGTGATGCTAGGCTGCAGACAGTGGGTGGAGGCACCAGTTCCCAAGCACTCGGCCCCCTGTGCATCCTGGAGCCCCCTCCTGATCACCCTCTCCCCACCAGGTTCTTCCCTGAACATGGTACTTTCTACTCGAGAAATGGGGCAGAGTCCTTGTTCCCACCAGCACCTGGCACAGATGGGTGATGTGTTTTCTGAATCCTGGATCCTAGTTTTCTTGCTGAATGTGGAGGTGGCCCCTGGGTACCCCACCAGCATACCAGGCATTCTCAGCACAGCACTATCGCACAAACACATCACGTACTTACTAAATTGGACACTCTTGGGCCGCTTCCAGCTTTCTGGATCAGAATCTCTGGGAGATACGGCCAAATCAGTATTTTTATCATGTCCCCCAGGTGATCTGCTTTGGGTAAAATGTTTCTGTGGTCCAGTATGAAAACACAATAGACACTGTAGTTTTGTTTCTAAGAGAGAGTATTCTCTGCTTCCTGGACATTTTCTTACAACTGTGAGTTTGGATTTATTTGTACATCATGTCCCTGTAACACTGATCTTGCTGCCAAGCACAGGGATGAGTCTGAGACACTCATGGTGGAGCTGGGACCAGCACTCAGGGAGAGGCCTCATGGTGGAGCTGGGCTCAGGGCTCAGGGAGAGACCTCATGGTGGAGCTGGGCTCAGGGCTCAGGGAGAGGCCTCATGGTGGAGCTGGGCTCAGGGCTCAGGGAGAGGCCTCACGGTGGAGTTGGGACCAGGGCTCAGGGAGAGGCCTCACGGTGGAGCTGGGGTCAGGGCTCAGGGAGAGGCCTCACGGTGGAGCTGGGGTCAGGGCTTGGGGAGAGGCCTCACGGTGGAGCTGGGATCAAGGCTCAGGGAAAGGCCTTAGCACCACATCTGCATCCATGTAGTGCCACCATGGGGATACTTTTTTAAATGTCTCATATTTCAGAGGGTCCTAGAGCACATGGCATTCAACATAGAGGAAAGAATTAGGATTTGAGGATGTAGAGACCCCAGAGTATGCATTAAATTGTGAGAAGTATTAGAAGGAACAAAAGAGATGGATTTTCAAAACCAACATATATGAAAATGTGACACTTTTCTTTTCTGATTATTTCTATGATGACTGAATCTATACTTAGGGTATGCAACACTGATATTATTTTTCTCGTATTGGTGAAATAGAGGTCAGGTGTGATGGCAGGTAGAATACATTAGGATGAAACCAAAACATAAAATTAGAAATTCTTACTAAAAACTGCAATCAGTTAATGGAAAAAGCAAACTTTTAAAAATAATTTAACCACTACTTATTTTTTTGAGATAGAGTGTCTCTCTGTTGCCCAGGCTAGAGCGCCATGGCATCATCATAGCTCACAGTAACTGCAAACTCCTGGGTTCAAGTGATCCTCCTGCCTCGGCCTCCGAGAGTGCTGGGACTACAGGCATGAGCCATCAAGACTGGCCAGCTTTTTAAATTTTTATATGAAACCATGAATTTTGCAAATGTTTTGTATCTTGAATATTTAAAACAAATAATTCTCCTTTTCCTCCCCTCTTCCCACGGCCAAACTCGCTGTCCGTCCCTTTTTCTGGTTATTTTAGGATTCTTGATCTCTTATCAGTCTTGGAAGGTGAGAATTTGAATAACTTGAAACTGGGAGAGCCCGCCCCCAAACATCCCCCCATTGAGGGGAACAGAAATGAACCCTTGATGAGTTTAGGAAGCATCAAGACAATTGTGCAGCTGGCAGTGAAAACGAGAGCAAACAACAGTAAAAATCTCGAGCATTTTCACAGCAGCAGCCCTAATTCTTACAGTGCGTTGCTGAAATGGTTCCCCCAGCCATCCAGTTGTCTTTGTGTTACTGGGAGTCAATAAATTAAAACCACGAGCCAGAGTGATTCTGTCCTCCCGACTCACGAACATTCCGTTGCTGTGTGAATAATTTATAATGCCCAGTTGCATTATTGAAGATGTTAAGTGCAGCTGCTGTGGCCTGGAATCTGAGCTGGCACTCTCAGGCCTGGCAGGATGAACATGTGGCACACATTTGAATAGGGCAGCATTATCAGAACGGGTGTAGCTTGTTTGGGATGAAGTCTCTGAATGAGACCAGCAGAGACTACGTTCCTTTCTGAAAGGGTTAAGTGTCAGCACTGCTGGTGACAGATGGGTGATCTGTCGGGAGCCAGTTCTTTAATTTTGTCCCCTTCTTCTAGAAGGAATGTACGTTATTTTTAAAAGTTTAGAAACATTTATTTTCAATAAAAAATCTAGTTAGTAAAGCAAGACATTCCACAGGAAAATTGAAAACAAAACAGTGAATCTTCTCAGTAATTTGCCTTCATAAAAACAAATACTGGATTCTTAGAATTTGTGTGCTTTGGAGGTACCGAATGTGGAGAACTTCTAGAGTGAGTGTTATTGGAAATAAAGAAATAGAGAAAAGATATCTTTTTAATATTTTTGTTCCTCTTTGCTCCTTAATTTTATCTTCACTCATGTTAATTTTGTCTAAACTCATGAGTGAAGCAACCTTCTCAAGCCAGCATTTTACAGTGACCTCAACCAATGAAACTGACCTTCCCTCCCCCCCCCCCCTTTGTTGCCAGGAAATTGATACACATCGCCGCAGTCCAGCAAGCCGTCCCCAGGTTTCCTTTAATCTGGCCAGTCCGAAGAAGGTCAGGAATGTAACTCTGGTGTAGTAAAGGCTTCCCTGGGGCTCCGTCTGGCACTTGGCTGGTGATTTACAACACAGGCTGTCATCATTCCTCTCCATCCTGGGACTGGGCTCCAGCTTTGCTGAGGTTACCTGAGGAGTGATGTCAGAGGCATTGGAACTGATATATTCTGGCAAGAGAGAAGGAATCAATTTCCCCAGATTTCAAAGTAGAAGTTGACTTTTAAGACATTTCCAGGTTTTGGTGAATTTCACAAAGTTATTAAGACTAAGCTGCAAATTTATCAGGATGCCGTTTCTCATTACTCAGCACTCCCATTTGCTAATCCCATAAATGGTAGGTAACTCTACGATCTGCCACGACTTTTAAAATGTTTCTATTATCTCAAATCATATTCAGATGATATTCATGTATGTTTAATATGTAGGGATATTATTGCATATTATCAGTGAAAGGAGGGGATAAAACTCATGGTCAATCAGAAATCTACAATTGACTGGCAAATCGGAGGTCCACAGGTTAAAAAGAGATTCAGTTCTAACTGTGATGCGCGCGTGCCTGCGTATCTCTTACATGAAGACGCTCACTGTTTCCTCGTCAGGCTTGTTCTTGTCTCCTCAGATGAATTAAAGGTGATGATACTTTGTGGGGATGTATCTCATACACCATAAACACCACGGAACGAACTGGAGATGGGCACTGCGTTCTCTAATAAATAAAAAAGAAAACACCAGAAAATGAGTATTGCTTTTCTTAGCTCTTCCTGTTCAGACAGCAGTTTAAAGAGTCAAGCATTTCCAGGAAGGACAATAGGAGGCTTCTCCAAAGAACCATCCCATCCTCATGTCTCTCTTTGCCGCTGGACGTTTGCCCAGTTTAAAGTTAGTGCGAATGTTCTTAGAAGGAATAAAATTGCTGACGTCTCCAAATATGTTTTTTCCATGTAGATAGATGCTGTTAATTTTGCTGTCCACCCAACACTTACATATTTAACCTAGGGTCAGGACTGAGTATTATTATTATTTTTTATTAAGTTCTGAGTATTATTTGAGCTCTGAACTGGTTGGTACAGATTTCTATGCTGATTAGTAATTGCCAAGTGTTTTGAATCCCTCATGCCCAACCATGCTATTGCTAAAGTAGTATTTGACTTTAAAAATGTGTCAAGATTTTAGTTAATTCTTTAAAATTACCAAGTAAAAGCTGCACATTTATCATGATGATGTTTCTCATCCCTCAACACTCCTCCTCGCTAATGTAATGTTTGGTAGACAAGTTCCTACACTACCATGATTTATAAGGTACTTTTATGATCTGAAACCACATCCCGTCCCTACCTGGGCCTTTTCCTGTGACCCACAGCTGACTCAGGAGTGTTTTCTGGCTCAACGTGGGGCTGTGGTGGGCAACTGTTTTGAGTGGCTGACGCGCAGGTAGTGTCCATTCTGGTTGGTCACTTGGCATGCAGTATCTATTTTGTTTGAGGGGTGTTCATGCTTAATGATTGTCATATATTTTGAATATTACTACTGTTTAGAGGGTATGAAGAAAAGTTATCTCTTCTTTGACTGTGTCCCTAATGTGAGAAAATTGGCCGCCTGTTTTCTTGGGAGTAGAACTGCACTGCAAAATCTCAAAGCCTGTACGTATTGCTATATCACCTTTCCAAGAGTCCTTTCTTATGGAAAAGATTCCCATAAAAGTGCATAAAAAATGAGATTTTTGCTTATTGCACTAATTTGTTTATTCCCAGCCTATATATCTCTGTCTCCCCACTACCATCCTGATGGGGACAAGGAGAAGGGCTTCATGAGCCCCTCCAGACGCTGATGCACGAACTCAGATATTCTTCTTAGCAAAGTATCTCAGGAATGGAAGAAAAAGTATCCAATGTACTCAGCCCTACTATGAAGCTAAATTATAGCTTTCACATGAAGGCTATAACCCAACTATAGCACAAGACCATGGGGAAAGGGCCAAGGAAGGGAAAGGGAGGGGGGAGGTTT
>CAUYPK010097269.1:0-14425 GCA_963574355.1 Loris lydekkerianus | reverse complement strand
CCCATCATATCAACTGGCAATATCCTTAATTAACAATCAAAAACCTGGTTTTCCTAAAGCATTGTTCCCCCCCCCCCCCCCGGGGACACAATAAATCTCCTCCTTTATGTAGTCCCATATTTCATCTATCTACTAACCTCTCCTTTTACCGTAGCTCTTAGAAGCTTTACCTAACCAATTTTCTGTCTTTCTTTCTTTCTCTTTCTTCTCTTTCATTATTTCTCATGAGACAGCCTATCGCTATGTTGCCCAGGTTAGAGTGTCATTGAATCAACCTAGCAAACAGCAACATACAACTCTGGGGGTGAAAGAATTTTCCTGCCTCAGCCTCTGGAGTAGCTGGAACTAAAGGCAAGGGCCACAACCCTTGGCGTCCTTGTCTATTTTACTATAAACTAGGTGTGTGTTCAGAGCTAAGGTTATCTTGTTGTTGCTGAGAGTTGTCTCCAACGCCTGAGGTCAGGGGATTAGCCCACCTTGGCCTCCCAGAGCAACCAAATATTTTAGTCATGTGTTTCAAAATAACTGAGCTCTATGTAAGGGGCAAGAAAGAGCTTTGAGTAGTGTCCAATCTTCTGGCCCCGGTGACACATAGGGAATATATCAGGAATGTTTGGATTATCAGCAGTGGCTAATATCACCATAAATAATGCCCACATCTCTTATTTGCTTATCAGTTTTTCCTTTGTGATTGTGTATTGAACTTGTGGCCCAAAATAACTCTTCCACTTTCTATGTGGCCAAGAAGCCAAGAGTTTGGACATCCTGGACCAGAAGTCAGGAATGTTGGAAATTTCCATATGGGCTGATATTTCCCATGATCAAATGAAAATACTACAGGTATGGAGTACACTACTGGACACATTGTCTAACCAGATTTTGAGAGAGAAACTTCAATAGTACCTACCATCTAAAACAAGCCTATTCTAGAGAAAGAAATAAAATATCACAAAAAATAGAACTGAGAACTGTGTGATGTACCTGTCATGTCTGTGAAATCACAGTCTCATCTTTGGGCTTGGGTTTTTGGTGCATAACATCCCTGGGCAGCACAAGGTATAAACCATACTCTTCCACTTGCTTACAAATTTGTGATATGAAAAGGAATGGAATGGAAGGGTTGTTGAATCCCTTGGCAGGATATACAAATAAACTTTGAAAGCAGGAATTGAGTGTGGAAAATAGAGCCCCACTATTTTCTAACAGTTAAAACCCAACAACAAACCCGGATAGCCACTACACATGCTTAGCAGGAATAAGGTTGAGCATAAACATGGTAACCCAAGGCAACACCCATTGTGATGTCATCCAGGGTGACCATTGAGTGACTTCATCCTGTAATATTCTGGAAAAAAAAGGCTTCTGGTCAAAGATACTAAGTGGCCTTTTCTGCTCACTTCAGCTGGTATCCCTAAAGGGTTTGAACCAGAACACTTCTTAGCCATTCATCCACAGACAGAGAGGTGATCTCCAATTTGTGTCTTAGTGATTCTATTGACAGTTGAGATTCCTGGCACTAGGCTGACACAACAGTTGAGATTTTGTACAACAGTGTGACTCAGCCTGCTTCATAGGTGACATAAATTCGTGGAGTCACTTAAGTAGGACGCTATATGCTTTTTGATTTTTTTTTTTTAATTGGGGACAGGGTTTTGCTTTTTTTACACTCGATACAGCGGCGTGCCATCACAGCTCACAGCAAATTCCTACTCCTGAGCTTATGCAATTCATTTGCCTCAGCCTCACAAGTAGCTGGGACTACAGGAGCCCAGCACAACACCCGGCTATTATTATTATTATTATTTTATTTTTTGCAGTTTGGCTAGGCATGGGTTCAAATTCACCACCCTCCTTATATAGGACCAGCGCCCTGCCCACTTTGCCACAGGCAATGCCCCTGGAATGCTATTTCAAGGACCTGTTTAACACCAACCCTAGAACATCCATTTGAGAGAAGCTTACAAATTTACTATGCCTGTCTACAGCCTCAATTTGGTCATAGTTTCACATGTCTTAAGTATGTCTATTTTGCTTGAACCATCAAGGTAATTCTGTTGTTTTTAGATGTTGAAAATCTTTGTTGATTCGTTTACTGTTTTGTCTGTACATGTCTGTGTTTGGGTATTTTTAATATACTATTTATTGGTTTCCTAAAGTGTTCCAGGAAGGTTTTTTGTGGCCTCAGCCTAGATAATAGCAATCCCAAACTCCGGGATTCAGGCAATCTTCCCATCTGAGAATGTGTCTAGGAGTAGAGCTGCATGTCTCAATTCCTAGATAATTTTTCACTTTTTGGTAGAGACAGGGTCTGACTCTTACTCAGTCCCTTCTAAGCACCCCCTCATTCAAGAAATCCACTCAGCATGCCACGGGGATGAGATTATAGGTGTGAGCCACCAAGTTTGGTCATTTTCGCTTTCTTTGTTTCCCTTCATTCCTCCCTTATTCGCCCCGCCCTAACTTTATCCTTCCTTCCTCCAAAGGTCTCTCTCTCATTTGCTTGCTCTCTCTATTCCTTTTTCTTTTGTTCCTTTCTTTTCTCTATCACTGTTCTCTAAACCCTAAGGGAAAGTTCTTTTGTGACAAACAATCAAATTGTAATAGTGATCCCTGAATGTATAGTCTTGAACTCTACTTGAAATGGGTGAATTGTGGAGTAAGTTATATCTAATTAGAGTTATAATGTGGAGTAAGTTATATCTAATTGAAATTGGTGAATTGTGGAGTAAGTTATATCTAATTAGAGTTGTTATTTTGTAATCTATGGGCTGTTATCTATGAGGATTATTGAAAAAGACTTTCATTAAAATATAAGCATCATCTTCTTTCACCGGCTGTCGGTAGCGTTGTTGGTGCCGCGACCCGAGACCAGGGATCTGCGCCTGCCTGGACCTCCTTAAGAGCTGCACCACAACCCGTGACCTGCGATCGGCGCCCACCGGGACCTCTGTAAGAGCTGTGTCTTGACCCACGACCTGCGCCCACCAGGCGTCCTCCCTTAACCCCTCATCATTTTATCCTTCCTTTCCCCGATTGTCTCTATTTCATTCACATACTATCTCCATTCTTTTCTTTCCTTCATTTCTTTCTTTCTTCTGTCTCTCTCATCTACACCTTAAGGGAAACTCCTCTTGTAACAAACAAACTATACTAGTGATCCCTGAATGTGTAGTCTTGAACTCTACTTGAGATGGGTGAATTGTGGAGTGTGTAAATTTGTTACTTTGTTATCTACAGGCTGTTATTGTTGAGGATAATCAAGAGAAACATTCACTAAAACATAAGCATGTATGAGCACCATACTTCACACCTATAACCCCAGCAATTTCAGAGGTCCAGACAGAAAGATCACTGGAAGCTAAGTGAGCCAAAGGAAGCTGAAGATCAGTAAACCAAACTTGTCCAAGAAATAAGCACAAAACCTCCCCAACAGCAGTGACATGGGCCTGTACTCTCAGATGCTGAGAACCAGAAACTCAGGAAGATCACTTGAATTTAGCAGCCTGCATTTCCTTGAGCTATGATAGTACCAATGTATTTTTCTGGGGCAAAGGGGGGAATGCAGCATCCGATCTATAAGAGAGATACTGTGTACGTGCAGGAAAAGTCTGCTAGCATACAAAATATTTTATATATGTATCCCAAATAGTATTTAGTACCAGGATTGCCAGTCCAGCTCACTATGGGAAAATCAACTAAAAGAACACATTACATCAGTAGAATCAAGAAGGAAAACCATACAGTCACCACAAAAGACAAAGAAAAGGCTTTATACAGAGGCAACATAGCTTGTGGATAAAATCTTCAAAAAATATTAGACGAGGGGAGGCAACTGTTGCTCAGTGAGCAGGGCACAGGCCACATATACCGAGGGTGGTGGGTTTTGGCCCCAGGCAAACTGCAACAACACACAAAAAAATCTTAGATGAGAAGGGAACATGTTCAGGACTCCTAATGGGAATTACAGATTAGTGCATACATGTAACATGCTATATTCACTCTATGGAATATTTTTCAACAATCAAAAGGAATGAAGTACATATTTATGTTAAAATAGGAATTAAGCTTAATATTATTCTGATAAGGGAACAAGGCCGTATACAAATGACCACACAGAGCATGACTTAACTCAGAAGAAAACATCAAGACAAGGCCAGATATCTGTTAGGCATAGATACTATTTCAAGGTCCAGTATGACACCTACCACAAAACATCCATTTGAGAGAAACTTATAAATTTACTATCCCTGGATATAGCCTCAATTTTGTCACAGCTTCACAGGTTTTAAGCATGTCTACTTTGCTTGAACCATCAAGGCAAGTCTGGTCTTTTTGGATGATGAAAATATTTGTTGCTTATTTTGTCAGTTTGTCTGTGCATGGCTGTGTGTATGGGTGTTTTTGAGATATGGTTTCTGTATGTGGGCCAGGCTTGTCTTTAGTGTCCTCAGCCTATGTCATAGCAACATCAAAATCCAGGATTGAGGCAATCCTCCTGCCTGAGACTCCCATGTGGCTAGGAATACACATGTCTGTCACAATGCCTAGATAATTTTTCACTTTTCACTAGAGACAGGGTCTGAGTCTTGCTCTGTCAGTTCACAGCACCCACTCATTCCAGAACTCCACACATGTAAGTCTGCCTGAAGGCTAGGATTATAGGTGTGAGCCACCCAGTTTAGTCATTTTATCTGTCTTTGTTTCCATCCCTCCCTGTGGCCCTCCATCACTTTATCCTGCCTTCCTCAAATTCTATCTCTCTTATTTGCTTGCTCTCTGCATTCCTTTCTTTCCTTCATTTTCTTCTTTCTTCTGTCACTCTCCTCTATACTTTAAGGGGAATTTCTCTAGTAAGAAAAAAACAAACTATACAAATGATCCCTGAATGTGAAGTCTTGAATTCTATACTTGAAATGGTTGAAATTAGGAGTGTGTGAATTATATCTGAATAGAATTGTTACTTTTTATTCCATGGGTTGTTATTTATGAGTAAAATTAAGAAAAACTTTCACCAGAACATAAGCATGCATGAGTACCATATCTCACACCCACAATCCCAACAAATTCAGATGCTGAGGCAGAAAAATCACTGGAAGCTAAGGGGTTTCAGACCAGATTGAGCAAAAGTGTAAAGCACCCTTGTCCATGGAATACGTGCAAAATTTACACCCCAATACGATCATTTGATGTTATCAGCTTGCATTTCCTTGGGCTATGATGTTAGTAGGACATGTATTGTCTAAAACAAGCCTATTCTAGAGAAAGAAATAAAATCTCAGGAAAGTAGAACTGAGAATTGTGTGATATAACTGTCAGGTCTATGAAATCAATGTCTAATCTTTTGGCTTGGATTCTTGGTGTGTAACATCCCAGGGGTTTCAGACTAGACTGAGCAACACAGTAAGACCCCAATTGTCCAATAAATAAGTGCAAAACCTCCCCAGCACTGGTGGCATGGGCCTGTACTCTCAGCTGCTCCAAAGCATAAACTCAGGAGGATCATTTTAGCTTAGAAGCTTGCATTTCCTTGAGCTATGATGGTATCAATGTATTTTTCTGTGACAAAGAGGGTAATGTAGTATCTAATCTATAAGAGAGATACAGTATACATGCAGGGAAAGTCTGGTAGCATACAAAATATTTTATACAATTATCCCAAATGGTATTCATTACCAAGATTGCCAGTCCAGCTCAATATGGCAAAATCAACTAATATAACACTCTACACTAATAGAATCAATAAGGAAAACTAGACAGTCGCCTCAAGATACACAGAAAAGGCTTTTGACAGAGGCAAAATATCTTGTTGATAAAATATTTTTAAAACATTACATGAGGAGAGGCACCTGTTGCTCAGTGAGTATGGCGCTGGCCCCATATACTGAGGGAGATGGGTTCAAATCTGGCTCCAAGCAAACTACAAAACCGACAACAACAACAAAATAATCTTAGATGAAAAGGGAACGTGTTCAAGACTGCTAATGAAAATTACAGATGAGTGGATACATGTAATGTGCTATGTTCACACAATGGATTATTTTTCAACAATCAAAAAGAATGAAGTTCACATTTAGATTACAATACAAATGAACCTTAAAATAATTATAATAAGGGGAAAAGTCCACTTACAAAAGACCACAAAGAGCGTTACTGAACACAGAAGAAACATCAAGACGAGGCCAATTGTCTACTAGAAGTAGGGTCAGACAGCAGAGAGTGGTGAGTACATGAAACTGACTGCTAGTAGGTATTGATGTTCTTTGCATGTGGAAAGAAGACAAAGTTCTAAAATTAGAATGTGATGATAGCTATACAATTGTGTGACTATATTAAGAAACAAAGAATTGTATACTTTAAATGTATGAGCTACTTATTTCAATCAAGATATTGATTGATTTTTTCCAAAATTTGAAGTGCTCAAAAGGCTCACAGCATAAGAAATACTCAGATTGTGAGAGTACTTGAGACACAGTCAACCCTATCTCCCTGCTGACACACAGGGTACCATAAATTGACATGGAAAGCACATTGTTCAATCCTAGTGAAAATGTCATTTTCTTTTTCCTGGAGACAGAGTCTGACAAATTTCCCCGGGGTAGAGTACCCTGACGTCACCCTAGCTAACCACAATCTCAAATTCCTGGGAAAATAGATCCTATTGCCTCAGCCTTGTGTGCTTCTTGGAGTCAAGGTGGTCCCCCCACAGTGCCCAGTTACTTGGGATAACCCACTTCTGCCTCCCTTAGTGTTAGCATTACAGGTGTGAGCCACCATTCCAGACCTTCAATTTGGGATAATTTTCAAAGTGTATTTTTTGGCCAGTGGTGATGCTCCATGCCTGTCATCTTGGCATTTTGGGTGGCCCCATCAGTAGAATTGTCTGAGTATCTAAATTGGAGACCAGCCTGAGCAGTAGTGTGATCCCCATGTATGAAGAATAAAAAATGGCCCGAGGTATGCAGGTGCCTAGAATCCCAGCTGAGGCAATAGTTTCACTTGATGACAACACTTGAAGTTTGCTGTGAGATATGATACTGGGGCACTCTACCAAGGGAAATAAAACAAGACTCTCTCTCAATATGTAAATGGAGAAAAACATTGGTAGGGGACTTATCCCTCATTTTTACTTTTGGCCACATACCTACAGTTGAAATTTTCCCCCTGGATTAGATGTCCACTAGAGTAATTATTCTCTCATAAGGAAATTATTTTTGTACAACCTCTATTAATCAACCCTTTGGATTTTATGTAACTCTGACCCTTTGGTATCCTGGATTCCCGTAGTCACTGGAAGCTGCACATGCAATGAATTCTTGACTCAAATCGGGCTTTTTCCTATGCACACAAAAATATAAAGGATACCCTTCACATCTTCTGTTGAACTCCTTCAATCTGGGCCAATATTTCCTTGCCCTGATCAGTCCAAACTCAGGGACCAGACATCTCTGGAGAACACCTACCCATCAGATAAACTGCAAATATCCTAAAGAAAGAATCCCAAATCTGCTTGTCCTGACTCATTGTTCCATCCCCTGGGGCCTCAATAAATCTCCTCCTTTATATAGTCCCATATTCCATCACCTACTGACATCTCCTCATGCCTCGTCTTTTGGAAACTATACCTAGCAAATTTCTTTCTTTCTTTCTTTCTTTCTTTCTTTCTTTCTTTCTTTCTTTCTTTCTTTCTTTCTTTCTTTCTTTCTTTCTTTCTTTCAAGTGCCATAACCCCTGACATCCTTTTGCACTTTAGTACAAACCAGGTGTGTGATCAGGGCTGCGAGTATCTTGTTGTTGTTCAGTCTTCTGTATAACACATGAGCTCAGGGGATCAGCCCAATCTTGACCTATCAGAGCAACCAACTATTACATTCATGTGTGAGAAAAGTCATTGAGCTCCACTTAAGGGGCTTTGAGGGACTTTGAGGGCCTTGAACAGTGTCCAATCCTCAGGTCCCTGTGGCACATAGGGATTATGTCAGGGCTGCTTTGCATATCCATGGTGGCAGATATCACCACAATTATGCCCACATATCTTTTTTGCTTATCAGGTTTCCTTAGTGATTTTGTGAGGAACGTTTGGCCCTAAATAACTCTTCTACTTCTTATGTGCCCAAGAAGCCAAAAGTTTGTACACACCTGTCCTAGAGGTGAGGAATGTTTCAAATTTCGAGATGTGTTGATATTTGCCAGGATCAGAATAAATAACTTCAGGTATGTAGCACACTACTGAACACATTGCCAAACCAGAATTCAAGACAGAAACTTCAGTAGGACACTTTCCATCTGAAACAAGCATATTCTAAAGAAATAAATTCTCAGGAAAAGTAGAACTGAGAATTTTGTGATGTACCTGTCAGGTCTGTGTAATCACTGTGCAAACTTTGGCCTCAGTTTTTTGTTGTGTAACATTCTAGGGAATCACTAGGTACAAACCATACTTTTCCACTTGCTTAGAAATTCTTGACTTGAAAAGGAAAGTAAGGGTTGTTGAATCCTTTGTCTGGAGATACAAACAAACTTTGGGAAGCAGGAATTGAGTGTGGAGAACAGAACCTCACTGACTGAAATTAGCCTAGGCAAGTTATTAGGAACCTAGGACTAGAATAGCATGAGATAGAAAAGAGACATAGAAAGTGGTGGGATCAAGAGGACCTTTCCTCATTTGGGCCAGGCAAGCTCAACATTATTGCATACCTTTTATATACAGTAACTTGAAGGCATGATTTTGTCCTAATTTCATAATTTGTTTAAAAGAAGCCTAAAATCAGAATAGCATTCTCAGCAGTCTGAGATGACCTAAAGGGCATGTATCCATTCTACTCTGGTTCAAGAACCAGCCATACAAGGAAACAGCTGGGACCAGGTTGAATTCAGTCTTTGACTCAGATGCCATTCCTCAAAACTGGGGGACCTTGCCTCCCAGGAGTTCAGCTTCCAACAGCTCCCCATCATTTTCTTTCTAAGTACATGCAGTGAAGATTGGCCTATAATTCTCAAACTGCTGTGAAGGCTCTCAGAAGGGCTGTAGGAAATAAACACGACAAAATCATAATCATTATCCCCAATCCAGTAAGTGAATGAAGTTGATGGTATAAAGTTAGTAAGAAACTGATTTATAGCTGTGACCACCTCTTGTGCTGACAACATCTGTAAATGAGCATTTTGAATAACTGGATATGTGAATACAGAGCAGTCATATTTACAGAGAAGTTATTAGAGGTCCAAATCCCCTGCAAGCAGTGCTGGACACAATCCCAACTCCACTCAGCAACATTATATTTATAAGTAGAACACAAATCTATTCAAATTCTGCATGACAGCATAGAGGAAGATGGGCCTTAAGGACTTCAATTTTTTATCCTAAAAGCAGAACCAATGCTTCAAGGGCATTGAGTTTTTCATCAATTTTATGATCAATGTTTTCCTGAATGCTCAAAGAAGTGGAAGCATTTTTAGAAAGAGCATTTACTTAATGAGCAGTCTCTATGTATTGAGTAAGAGCTACTGAAGCAATAGCAGCTTTGGCTACAGTAGTCATAAGGGCAATAATTCCAGCAACTTATATATGCCTAAAAAACCAGTTAGGTCATTTAAGCTGCTCTACTAATTACTGCAGAACTTGATACACAGGATCAGCATACGAAGTGCCATTCATATGTACTGGAATCATAACAAAAGAGGGTTGCTGCAGTAAAACAATATCTTGGTACTGCTTGCTAGAAAGACAATTAGTTAAGTTACAATTAGTGCAAGTAACAATGTATTCATACTCTGTAGCAAAACAGCCTTTCTCTGGAAAAATGTGAGGCTTCATGTAAATGTTTAAAGAACCTGTTAAAAAAACATAGGGGTGGCAGGGGCAGCTTCTAGTTGCTGCTGCTGCCACCACTAACTACCACCGCCACTGCCTCATAACCCTGGCCTAGGGGGCGGTGGGGCCACGTATGAAGCCCCTGGCCCCTGGAGCTGCCAACATTGCCATCGCTGCCAACGCTCTACGCACAGGTTCCATTGGGATGACATATGCGCTTCCCCAGCGATGGACCCATCTGCAACACTGTGGGAGTTTCTGCTGCAGTTGCTGAGAGAGCAAGGCAATGGCCACATCATCTCCTGGACCTCATGGGGTGGTGGTGAGTTCAAGTTGGTAGATGCAGAGGAGGTGGCCCGGCTGTTGGGGCTGCTCAAGAACAAGACTAACATGAATTACGAGAAGCTCAGCCAGGCTTTGTGGTACTATTATGACAACAATATCATCCGCAAGTTGAGTGGCCAGAAGTTCGTCTAAAGTTTGTATCATTGCCAGGAAGGCTATGTTAACCAGTGTAATATAAATGTGTCAACCAGTCTGTGAAACTAGTGTATGATGCCCCATGATCAAACCAATGTACATAGCTATGATTTAATAAAAAAAAATAATAAAAATAAAAATAAAGTTTGTATCCTACCCTGAGGTCGCAGGATGTTCCACTGAGGACTGCTCACCCCAGCCCAAGGTGTCTGTTACAGTGGCAAATGTGACCCCTGCTTCTGTACATGCCACCCTGGGAGACACTGCCTCTGGAAATCCAGGCACACCCAAGGGTGCAGGAATGGCAGGGCCAGGCAGTTTGGCGCAGCAGCTGTAACGAGTACATGTGCTCGGGCCTCTATTCACCTTCACCATCAGTCTCTGCAGCCACAGCCACAGCCACCCCCTCATCCTCAGCCTGCTTCGGTGCTCCCCAACACTGCTCCTGCAGGAGCAGCAGCGCCCCCCTCGGGAAGCAGGAATACCAGTCCAAGCCCCTTGGAGGCCTGCCTGGAGGCTGAGGAGGCTGGCATGCCTCTGCAGGTCATCCTGACCCTACCTGAGGCCCAGAACCTGAAACCAGAAGAGCTGAATGTGGAGCAGGGTTTGGGCCGGACTTTGCCTCCAGAAGTGAAAGTGGAAGAGCCAACAAGAGTTGGATGTAGAGGCAGAGGCAGGGTTTGGGCCCGAAGCAGTTAAAGCTGAGCCAGAAGTCCCTTCTGCCGAAGGCATTCCTGCCCGGCTGTCCGGGGTTGTAATGGAGACTATTGTACTCATGGCGGCCCTGGCGGCTTCCAACACTGAGATTGTCCAGCCAGAGAAGGACTGGAAGCCCCGGGACCTGGAGCTTCCACTTAGCCCGAGTCTGCTGGGTGGGCCCGGAACGGACCCCAGCGTCTGGAACTGGCTCTGGTCTGCAGGCGCCTGGGCCAGCACTGACGCCATCTCTGCTACCTACTCATACGTTGACCCCAGTGCTGCTGACGCCCAGCTCACTGCCTTTCAGCATTCACTTCTGGAGCACCCTGAGTCCCATTGCACCCCGTAGCCCAGGCAAGCTCTCCTTCCAGTTTCTATCCAGTGGCAGCGCCCAGGTGCACATCCCCTCCATCAGCGTGGATGGCCTCTAGATCCCCGTGGTGCTCTCCCCAGGGCCCCAGAAGCCATGAACTATCACCACCATCACCCCCTTCTGGAGTCACTCCATCCATGCCCCTGAACTTCTCTCCAGCCAGCCATCTCAAAGAGAAACAAAGTTCAACTGACAGACTTATGCTCTGGTTGTGGTGGGGTGAGGATTCTTGGAAAGAAGGATCTCTCAATAACTCCTCCACAGAAAACACACAACTTCCATCTTCTTTGTCAGTCCCCTGGTGGCCTCCTTTACACGTCTCCTACTTCAGAGGTAGGAACAGTTTATTTATTTATTTTTTGAAGGCCACTGGGAGGAGCCTGGCCGAATTTTTTAGGGGAGTGATTAGGATATCTCCCCCTACCTTTTTACTCCAAGACAAGACAATCTGGGTTTGGCTTGAGAAGGACCTTTATTTATTTCTCAGCCTGCACTTGGGGAGATGAGGGAGCCTATCTCCATTTTGGGATGTGTGTATAAAGAGATTGTTTGCTTAGTTTTATTATTCCTGACCATACTCAAGGGTCTAGGAAGAATTTGTACCATTTGATGGATCGGGAGTCTTGTCCAAGGAAGAATGATATCTTTAGAATAGGAATTCAAACCTCCCCAACATTTCTTTCAGAGAGCTTGTTTCTTTTTTAACCTACTTTTTGGCCAGGGAGAAATGCTCCTTTCCTCTTCTTCCCCCTGAGAAGCCATTTCTTATTTCTATGTCTGCCAAACTCCCTGGAGTCCTGTCTATTACCTCCCAATGGAGAGTTTTTTGGGGGGAGATGGTCCCCGTCTGGGGGGCCCCCTCCAGCCAGTACTCCAGGTGTCCCTGTCTCTCACCCCTTGCCATTTTGCCCCACCACTGAGATTCTTATTATACTATTTTGATAGTATAATCTATTTTTAAACGGGGATTTTCAATAGGGGAGAGAGGGGAATCTCTTCCTATATCTGACGGGGTAGGTGGGAAGGAAGGGATTTGGGTGGAATCTTCCTGCCATCTCCAAGTGTTTATTTTTATACCAAACGTGTATTTTCAGCTCCCTCCCTCCCAGGCCCCCAATTTTCCTGAGAGCGGGTACAAAGGACTCTTTAAGTGTCCCTGGAGTTGAGAGGGAGGAGTGGGGACATAAAGCCAGTCCTATCTTGATTCCAGGCTGGGTGGGTTCAGAAGACTCCTGGGCATACCTCCTGTCAGCACTGGCCCAGTGCAGGTATAGGGACCTGGGGGTTGGTGATTGGGGAGACAGTGCTATACTTGCCTCCATTATTTTACTTCCCCAAAATGGACCTTTTTTTCCTAAGAGTCCTAGAGAATGGGGAATTGTTGCAGTAAATATATATTTTTAAAGGTAAAAAATAAAATAAAATAAAACACTTATGGGTGTTTTACAAATGCCTTGAGATGGAAAGTTTCCTTATTAGCATCTTTTTCCACAGTAGGATGTGTGAAGGTTATTGGACCAGTGGCAGCAGCAGCTCGCCAAAGGTCTGTTTGCAACTGACCGCCAAGGGTAGACAAAATTGTCATAGTCCAGTCCCAGGTGGCCCCTTCTGATTTGGGAGAGTTGACCCACCACTGAGATTATCAAAGTAGTGGACCTGTTCACAACAGTCAAAAAGGGACAAGGCCAATGGTACACAGAAAAATAAGTGCCAAAAATTTTGTGGATAGCTCCAGGGGTATGAGAACAAGCTGTTCATGGGGGAAAGTCATCAAAGAATTGTTCTTTCTCTAATAAGGGGCAAGGAGGTAAAGAAGCTGGAGGTAATACCCCCCTATGTGATGGTTTGAAGCTGTGGAAACCTGTAAAAATTAATGTTTCACTCAGAAAAAGGAAGTAAGGGATTGGAGCCAGAAGGAATGCACCCACTGTGATGGCATAAAATGTTTTGTAGTTCCATGGTTAGATGTAAACAGCCTTTGTGATTCACCAGATGAGTCATACACAGAGGAACTTGCTCAGAGGACTCTGTATAATTATAGAGGGTCCACTGAGTAACAATAGGCTCCCTGTCAGGGGGTCCAAAAAAGGGGGGTGTTATTGACAAATACTAGCACATTAGGATAACCCCAGGCAACAGAGTGATGAAGAGGGTAATCAGTGAAATAAGCCCAATAAGGTTCCCCTCTCACCAGGCCAAATTGTAACGTTAGCAGTGCTATGATAGGCAGAAAAAGGTGATCAGGTGTGGGCACTGTTCCCTGCCTCAGGAGTAGGTCCTTTGCCTGAGAGGTAAGCCAATTCACTTGTCGCCAGTAGGTAGGTGGGCTTTCCGGGTTCTCTGAGAAAGTCCAGAGGGTCCCCTTGCTGCAGGGTCTCAGGGAGAAGGAGCAGGATCATACAGCTTTATTTTCTGAGAGAAGGAATCAGGCAACAGGGATCACCACAAGGGAACATCCGCCACCTTGACAAGCCAGTGGGGTCCATCTGAGGTCTCTGGGAAAACACAAACATGCCCTCATCCCAAAATGAGCACTGAGTCGGGGGCAAACCACTGTCCTGTGAAGGGATACTTCCACTTAACTAAGGAGAAGTAGCCATGATGGGGATGCCAAAAGCCATCATCAGCTGACTGGCGTTCCTGATCTAATGAAAGAAACTTAAGGGGGATAAGTGCATGAGAAAGATAATTCTGAGGTGTCAGGGAATATAACTCTCCCTGCTTTTATTATTATTTTTTAGTTGATGCTTTAGGCATGCATGAGCTTGTTCCACAATGCCTTGACCCTGAGGATTGTAAGGAATGTCAAAAATATGATGGATAAAAAACTGCCATAAACGAAGCAAGGGCTTTGGATGTATAGGTAGAGGCACTGTCTGTTTTGATAAATTTATGAAATCCAAGAATAGAAAATCAGGGCTTTAACATCCTTGATAACTTCCCCAGAATGGGCAGAAGCCACAAAAAAAAAAAAAAAAAAAAAAAAAAAAAAAAAAAAAAAATTATTAACACACACAAGCAACTAAAAAATTTTACCAAAAGGCGAAAAATTTTTGTTATCC
>CAUYPK010097264.1:0-13776 GCA_963574355.1 Loris lydekkerianus | reverse complement strand
CTGTACAACCTTTCATGCTGAACAGGAATGTCTCCAAAAGTGCTAGAAGCACTCTAAAAACATTGCAGAAAAAGACATGCAGATCTTGGAAAAGGACAGGGCATCCCTAAGGTTAGCACCATGCCTACCATCTTTGCACACCCCCCCACAACCCTCCTGGACTTGTACAATTCCTGACAGAGTACAACCCCTATCTAACCAATCACAAACCACCCTAGAGAATGCCATCTTACTTTACTTTTCCTGTAACAAATAGGAAAGTGTACTTTTCCCACTAGAAAGTACACTCCATAAAAGCAGCAATTTTTAACCATTATATTATTACTACTATAGTCTCAGAGATTACAACAGAGCCTAGACCAGGCATCTTCAAACTTTTTAAACAGGGGGCCAATTCACTGTTAATCAGACCGTTAGAGGGCCAGACTATAGTTAAAAAAAAAACAAAAACTATGAACAAATTACTATGCACACTGCACAGATCTTATTTTGAAGTAAAAAAACAAAATGGGAACAAATAGAATCACACTGCTTCATGTGGCCCGCAGGCCACAGTTTGAGGACGCCTGGGCTAGACCATATTAAGAGCTCAATAAATGTTTGTTAAATAAATGCTATGTTTTTTTATTATCTAAATAATATTCTGATTTGTCTTTAAGTGTATGGCACTACCCATTCAGGAACTCCCCCCAAAACCACTTATTTTCTGAGCCTGGAATTTTTTTTATTCATAAATGATTGTAAGATCATACATTATCCTTATGAATACACAAATGAACACGCTGAACACTTGCGAAAGTGTCTTTATTTGTAACAGTATAAATTTATGACTGCTAAGTGCCTGTATGCAAAGCATTCAAGTGCTTTATATAGGTTGTATCTTTAATTTTCAAAATGACTCTAAAAGAAAAGTTCTATCTTCCTAGGTTATAGATGGGGAAACTATCATACCAAGAGGTTACATGCCCTGCCCAAATTCACAAAGCTATAGAGACCTTTTTGAAGTGTTTATGTTTTACATAATTTTAGTTTGTCCGATCTTTTATATATTGTCCAAAACATTGAGTAAGACCTCAGAATATAAGGCATGCTTATTTTCTAATGATATACCAGACACACATTTATGTAACTAAGATCTGGGAACTATAGTCACAGGCCCTGGTAAAGTAAGCATAGGAATGTGTGGAATTTACTTGTCGTTTGCAGGAAGTAAGGTGTCATTGTTAGGGTAGTTTCCTGTCATAAAAAATTCTCCAATTTGGTTTTAAAACAGCAAACTTAGATGTTCTTTCTGACTCAGGAATTCATAGGAAATCCGAAATTGTATGCTCTTTTCTTTTCTTTTTTTGTGTGTGAAAGGGTGTCCTGTATTTTCCACAGACATTAGATGTTTCTATTCCTGGTAGTACACAATGTAATGACGTGTGTGTTGATCACATATACATGTGAAGGTGACCTGACATGAGAAGTAGAGAAACTCTGTGTTGCTTCAGTGACGAGCTACACATACACAAAACCATCCTTACACAGTCATGGCCACAACTTCCAGTGCAGAGAACTGGTCACCCCCACAGGATTAAGGTAATCTGTGACTGTCAAACAATTTTACCTGTAACTTCTCTTGCTTGCACCTAATGACAAGCTTCCCTTAAAACCAGAGGTAAACGATTTCTGGATAGACTAGTGATGACTTTTTAAGTGAGAATAATTTTTTTTTTTTTTTAATTTAGTAAGAAGTAATTTTTAACCAGTAAAAAATAGTTTGCCTTTAGATCCTTGACATAAAACATCAGTAAAATGTTAATATTTTGCAAAGCTCTTTTCAGTGGAATTAAAGAAGTTAAATATTGAAGATTTAACATCTAACATCTAAGCAGAGAGTTCTTTTTATTTCTTAAAAAATAAAAAAAGCCTGCTGGGGAGGAAGTGCTGTTGCTCCTGGGACAGGGACAAGTTTAGAAAGAGTGTGTGGGGCACCTGACATGAGGAAGGCTGGTTCTCCCATGAGCTGCAGGGCATAAGACAACCTCCTCAGGGTTCAAGCACAGACAACTTACAGTCCAGGTGTCTTTTCTTGCCTTTTAAAAATTAAATAAGGGTGGCGCCTGTGACTCAGTGAGTAGGGCGCTGGCCCCATGTGTTGAGGGTGACAGGTTTGAACCCGGCCCCGGCCAAACTGCAACAAAAAAATAGCCAGGCGTTGTGGCAGGTGCCTGTGGTCTCAGCTACTCAGGAGGCTGAGGCAAGAGAATCGCCTAAGCCCAAGAGCTGGAGGTTGCTGTGAGCTGTGACGGCATAGCACTCTACCGAGGGCAACAAAGTGAGACTCTGTCTCTAAAAAAAAAAAAAAAGATAAATAAAAATTATATTGTGGCACATAACATAAAATTCACCAATTTTTACCATTCTAATGTATACAATTCAGCAGCATTTAGTACATTCACAATGTTGTACAACTATTATCACTATCTAATTCCCAAGCAGTCTCATCACTAGAAAGAAAGCCCCGTACCTAATAAACAGTCACTCCCCATTTTCTCCTTCCTCCAGCTTCTCCGACTCTATGGATTTGCCCATTCTGAAAGTTTCACATAGATGGAATCATGAAATATGTGAGCTTTTATGCCTGGATTCTTTCATTTAGTATAATGTTTTCACTGTTTGTCCTCACTGTAGCGTGTGTCAGCACCTCGATTTTTTTTTCTTTTTCTTTCCTTATTTATTTATTTTGAGACAGAGTCTCACTATGTTGCCCTCGGTAGAGTGCCATGGTGTCACAGGTCACAGCAACCTCAAACTCCTGGGCTTAAGTGATTCTCTTGCCTCAGCCTCCCAAGTAGCTGAGGCCACAGGTGCCCACCACAACACCCGGCTATTTTTAGAGATAAAGTCTCGCTTTTGTTCACACCAGTCTCGAACTCCTGAGCTCAAGCAGTCCACCTACCTTGGCCTCCCAGAGTGCTAGGATTACAGGCGTGAGCCAACATGCCAGGCCTTCCATTATTTTTTAATGCTGGATAATAGTCTATTGTCCAGGGATAGCGCTGTTTGTTTCCCTAGTCATTGGTTTGTGCACTTTTAGGTTTTGTTCATGTTTTGGCTGTTGTAAGTAATGCTACTATGAACATTCACATACAAGTTTTTATCTGAAAACCCATTTTCTATTTATTTTATTTTATTTATTTATTTATTTAGCCAGAGTCTCACCTTGTCACCCTCTGTAGAGTACTGTAGCATCACAGCTCACAGCAACTTCAAACTTTTGGGCTCAAGTGATCCTCTTGCCTCAGCCTCCCAGGTAGCTGTGACTACAAGCACCTGCCACAACACCCAGCTATTTTTTAAAGACAGGGGTCTTGCTGTTGCTCTGGCTGGTCTTGAATTCCTGAGCTCAAGTAATCCACCCACCTCTGCCTTCCAGAGTGCTGGGCTAACAGGTGTGAGCCATCATACCCAGCTGTTTTCAATTCTTTTGGGTCTATTCCTGGGAGTAGAAGTGCTGGACCATGCAATTCTGTGAGAACCATGGAACTGTTTCTTTTATATTTTAAATGCCTTTCTAAAAAATTTAGCACAAAATTGGTATTTGAATATCAAATATTGGATGTGTATTGAAGAATAGTTATGGCTTGGGCCTGTGGCTCAAGAGGCTAAGGCGCCAGCCACATACACCTGAGCTGGTGGGTTCGAATCCAGCCTGGGCCCACCAAACAACAATGATGGCTGCAACCAAAAAATAGCCAGGTATTGTGGTGGGTGCCTGTAATCCCAGCTACTTGGGAGGCGGAGGCAGGAGAATTGCTTGAACCCAGGAGTTCGAGGTTGCTGTGAGCTGTAATGCCATGGTACTCTACGCAGGGTGACAGCTTGAGGTTCTGTCTCAAAAAAAAAAAAAAAAAGAATAGTTATATTTCTAGACTGAATATTAAAAGTTTTAGGAGTTTCCTTGTAAAAATTCATTCAAAATACTTTGCTAAATGAACAGACAAAGCAAGCAGGAACCACTTCTATTTATTTGCTTCTTGCTATGATTAGCTTTTTTTTTTTTTTTAAACATTTGGCCTTTTACAAAATTCAGTATCTCTAAAGAGGATAGTTATAAATAGATTATACCGTCACTGTCCACTTTAGTTTTGTACTTTTTCTGGGTCAAACGGAAGCTCTCTAATCTCTTTGTGATTTAGTTAAATGTAGAGTAATCCAAGGACAAATCCGAGCTAGTTACTCATCTTCCTTTTTTTTATGTTTACTTTTGCTGAAATATCCTGGTTCCCCAGGGCAGGGTAAAAGAGAAATAGAATGATTACAGATAATGCAGATAATTTCCCAACACTATATTGGCTGGTGACTATCCATGTCCCAGCCAAAAGTGAACAAAATAAAGAGTGAGGAGTTTGCCACAGACAGGGAATTCCGCAGGAGGGGATAAGAGGTCGTGAAAACCTGGTTTTTATTCTCACATTCACTACAACACAGAATACTCTGATTATTGGAACGTGTGTGTTTTTTCCTCCACACACGAAGCAATTCTCCAGCAGACGCCCACTGAGTGTCTTAAGATTTAATTTAATTCTGATGCTATCAACTGGTGTTAAAGTCAGAGCCGGCAGGATAAGGGCACAACCCCCCAAGACTGCTCCCATTTTAGATGCTAGCTGCAAGTACAGTAGTAGGTTGTCACCTATTCTTCTGAAGAACCAGCTATGTAAATCAAGTTGCCATGTCCCTTTCCTCAGGTTTGGTTAATTTGCTAGGATGGCTCATAGAACTCAGGGAGACACATTTACAGGTTTGTTATTTTAATGAAGGCTCTCATCAAGGATACAGATGAACAGCCAGATGGAGAGATACCCAAGGCAAGGTGTGTGGGGGGAGCACAGAGCCTCCCTCTAGGTACTGCTTAAGTTCTATCGCCCAGGCTCCTCACCCAGCCCCAGGGTTTTTATGAAGGCTTCATTACAAATGCATGATGGATTACATCATTGGTGCTGGGAGGGGGATGTCAGGGTAGCAACTATTTACCAACTGACACAGAAGAATTTGAATATTTTCACAGCTAGTATGACTGTGCTTACATACTGGGAAGATTCTATCAGTAGAAACTATGAGGATATTTTTACCCCACCATCCTTCTCCACAGATCTTTAGGAGTCAAGATTTTGCTCTTTCACCCTACTGTCTTTCCCCAAGAAGTAGTTACCACTTTTCCTACTAGAGAAGGCATTATTTTGCTTCAGAAGTGCCTCAGCTTCTGACTGTGAAGGGATGACCCATCTACCCATACCAATTTAGGAAGAGTACTGTCAAGACCAGTAGCTCCTTATACTTCCAGGAATTCCCTATTCTGTCTTGTCTTTTTTTACATTTTATTTTTTTTATTGAGATGGAGTTTCACGTTGTCACCCTTGGTAGAGTGCCATGGGGTCATAGCTCACAGCAATCTCAAACACCGTCATAGCTCACAGCAATCTCAAACACTGTCATAGCTCACAGCAATCTCAAACACCGTCATAGCTCACAGCAATCTCAAACACCGTCATAGCTCACAGCAATCTCAAACACCTGGGCTTAAGCAATTCTCTTGCCTCACCTTCCCAAGTAGCTGGGACTACAAGTGCCTGCCACAACACCCAGCTATTTTTTTTGTTGTTGCAGTTGTCATTGTTGTTTAGCAGGCCTGGGCCAGGTTTGTATCTGCCAGCCTTGGTGTATGTGGCTAACGCCGTAACCACTGTGCTACAGGCGCTGAACTTGTTTATATTTTTTCATAGAGACAGGGTCTTGCTATGTTGTTCAAGCTGGCAACAAATTTCTGGGCTCAAGCAATTCTCCTACTTCAGTCTTATAAGTAACTAGGAGTATAGGCACACACCACTGCTACTGGCTAATTTTTAAAATTTCTGTGAAGAGACAGGTTCTCTCTGTGTTACCCAGGCTGGTCTCGAGCTCCTGGACTTCAAGTGATCCTTCTGTCCTGGCCTCCCAAATTGCTGGGATTATAGGTGTGAACCACCACACTTTACCCCTGCCCATTTTACTTGATATTGCCATCACCTTTTTTCTAACACCCCAGTTGCACTTAGTTATTGTACTGTTTAACAACCGTCCAAGGGGGCTGGGTGTGGTACCTCTGGGAGGCCAAGGTAGGTGGATTGCTTGAGCTCAGAAGTTGGAGAGCAACCTGAGCCAGAGCAAGACCCCGTTTTTAAAAAATAGCCAGGTGTTGTGGTTGGGCAACCTGTAGTCCTAGCTACTCAGGAGGTTCAGCCCAAGAGTTTGAGGTTACTGTGAGCTGAGATGCCACGGGACTCTACTGAGGGTGAGAAAGTGAGACTTTCTAAAAAAAAAAAAAAAAAAAAAGAAAAAAAAGAAAAGAGACGACAACAACTGTCTAAGTATTTTCAATGCCTAAAATAAACCAATGCCCCCCACACACAAGGGGGAAAAAATCACACATATAACTTTGTTTGTTTATTTATTTTGGGAAGAAAGACAGAAAGGCAGGCAGGCAGGAAGTAGAAAGCTCACATGTGACTTCAGAAGGGCCTTCAAGGCCTCAGTCTCATTCCCAGTGTCTTTCTTTTCCTACCCCTTACCCATGCAGGGGAATGTGTGTTCTCACCCAAACACACCCTATCAAACACCATCTCCATCTCAGATTTTCCTCCAACTAATCACTTGTTACAAGCCTGTCATACTTGTATTATTCCTTCAGAGTCACATCCTCTCCTCGTTTGGGAGCTGTGGAGGAAGCATGTGACCTACGCGGAGTAGCCAGCCATTTTCCATGGTTGGTGAGGGTACCTGGAGAGAGGCCACGGACGTCAGATCCAAGGCTGTGTGAGCCTGGAGCTGCCATGGCCACTTACTCTCTGACATGGAAAGAACCTGTTGGAGAACAAACCCAGCATGGGCACAGGAGATGGGCAGACCTTAGGAATGTGCCCTGATAGGTATCAGGTAAACCCTGGGATCACTCGTTGGACTTCCATGTTCCTGGAGAAGATAGATTCCTTTTTTTTTTTTTTTTTTGCTTCAGTTAATTTGAGTTGGATTTCTGTCACTTGTGAGAGTGAGGTGGTATATCTTTCAGGGTAGAGGGAATATGCCAACTCCTTTGTGTTCTTCCATGTCCTTTCTCTTCTGGCTCTTTATTTGCACTGTTTTGATACTGCCTTGGGGTATGTTGTTTCATACATTCTTCATACTGTTAGGAATAAGGGCCCTCAGGAAAACAGATTCATGGAGGGTCAAGACCAGGTTACAAGGCTTAACTGGGGAGAGAGTGGGTGCTGAGGCACTGCGCAAGAGCTGCTGCTTTGTGAGATTACTCAGGAAGAGGGAACAGAGGCTGGTGGGAAAAGAGATAAGGGACCAGGCTCAAGGCTGGCTGAAGATTGCTCAAGAAGGCTTAAGAAGAAAAAAATACAGCTCAGAATAGATATGAACATTAATGTTTTATAAACAGAGGGGAGTGTGGAGAGGGAGGAAGAAAGTACCAAAGAAAGAGCATTAAATTGTAGACTTGCAGTCTCAGGAGGGCTGGGATAAAGGGCTCTAAGAAGTTCGGGCTTGGGAAAGAGGGAAGGGTATTTATTTGGAGATAGAGTGGGAGAAAACAAATCTATTAAGATATGGTGCATTTTAACATGAAGAGGAGTTGAAGGAATACATACTTTATGATTTTAATCTTGGCAATGCAACAAATCATCCGTTTACTGGGTACTCTATTTAAGGGTTTAAATGTAAGGCTATTTTCCTTAAAACTGCCATGAGGATTAAACAGCTGTGTCTTTATTTTTCCTTTAAGAAGAGAGTATGTCTCACCAACTTCCTAAAGGGTCTCCTTGTTTATATTCTCTTTCTAGATCAATCTATTCTCTGCCCAGTGTCTGGCACCCTAAATGCAAATCTTATCTTGTCACTGCCTGTCTTGAAACCTTGCAAAAAGCTTCCCAGAAATTCTAGAATGAGATTTCCAGTCCTTAGCTTAGCACTTTTATTCTGTCCTGGTACAGCAGCTGGGGATATATGTGATACTCAGGCCCTACCCACCTGTCCAGACCACCTTCAACCACGTCTTACCTGCCTCGCTCACTTCCCTAATTTCAGCTTCACAGTTTATACCTCCACAATACTCAAGGTCCTTGACAGTTTCTGCCAAACTCTGCACTCTTTCAACTCACTAAACATTTCTACATATTACTTCAGCTTAGTTCAATAACATTCATTGAGCATGAAAGAGGTATCTGTTGCTATAATGACAGCTGCAATAATCTTACCCAAACTGGTTTACTGGGCAAATGCCTCTTCTTAATTTCAACTCAATCCCTGCTTCCCTGGGAACCTTTTCTGGAACCCTCCAGCTGTCAATCTGGATGTGATTCCCAAGGGCAGCATGTGTCAGGGGTAAGTGCAGGCAGCCTAAGACAGAGCTCCGTGAACCATGTTGGTGGGGCCAGTGGAGGAGCCTGGTTAGGAATCTGAGTCTGGAAAACGCCCTAAAGAAGATAATTTCAAAGGAAAGAGAGTGGTGAAAAGTGTCTGATCCTATTGAAAGAGGTGTTCTCCTATCTTACTTAACTCAGATAAGCCTGGAGGGTGGAATAGTTTCTCCAGAGCAGCCTCCAGGTGCAGTTGAGAGGCATAGTCAGGATAGAGATCAGATTGCAGAGGGGGAAGTGGGAATGGAAGAGTTGGAGGTAAATGCGGAAGGTTACTAGAGAGCGTGCTGAGGGCTGAGAAAATGCTTTAAAAATAAACAGAAGAGGAAATTCTTGAGCCAGTTTTTACGCTGTCAAGAAGAACAAACAGTTAAAAGGAGGGATGAGAAATAAAAATGCATGGTAAGGGCTGGATGTGGTGGCTCATTCCTGTAATCCCAGCACTCTGGGAGGCCAAAGCGGGTTGACTGCCTGAGTTCAGGAGTTCGAGACCAGCCTGAGCAAGAGCAAGACCACTATCTCTACTAAAAATAGGAAAAAAAAAAAAAAAAAAAAAAAAAAAAAACCCAAAAAAACAACCCAAAAAAACAAGCATTGTGGTGGATGCCTGTAGTCCCAGCTATCACTTGAGCCCAAGAGTTTAAGATTGCTGTGAGCTTTAACACCATGGCACTCTACCCAAGGAGAGAGACCAAGACAATGTCTCAAAAAAAAAAAAAAAAAAAAATGTGTGGGACGGCATCTGTGGCTCAGTGAGTAGGGCGTCAGCCCCATATACTGAGGATGGCGCATTCGAACTCGGCCCCGGCCAAACTTCAACAAAAAAATAGCCGGGTGTTGTGGCGGGTGTCTGTACTTCCAGCTACTCGGGAGGCTGAGGCAAGAGAATCGCCTAAGCCCAGGAGTTGGAGGTTGCTGTGAGCTGTGTGATGCCACGGCACTCTGCCGAGGGCAATAAAGTGAAACTCTGTCTCTAAAAAAAAAAAAAAAAAAATGCATGGTAAGGAGGTGATGAGTGAAACACAGTCCTGGAGGATTTGGTCCAAAGAGCACCTTCAACATTTCACTCTGGACGGGGGAAGGAGAAGGAATAGGAAAAGCTAAGTGTTTGCAAGCCAGGAGTGTGTTTTATCTGTGCCACTGCCCGTGTGCAGCATGTGCCGGGATGGAAGGTGAGGGATGCCCAGATAACACTGTCCTGAGATGAGGGGTCCAGAGTCAAGGGAGCACTGGCCTCTTTTCAAAGAGGAGCAGGCAAGACTCCTGAGAACATGTTGGGCATCTAGAGAGGAAAGGAGATGGGAGAGGGGAGGAAGACACACTTGTGCTGCAGGGGAGGCCTGTGGAGTTAGAAGTCAGATCCATGGGACTGAGGGTCTTCTGCGGCAGTCGCAGCTACCTGGGAAGAAGCCAAGAAGACTGCGCTGATCAGAGGAGGTCATCCAGGAGGCAAGAGGGTGTGGGGCACCGCTCCACTTTCCAGCATCAGCTTTCCGTTTCTCCACCCCAAAGCTCAGTGCCTTCCAGTCTTCACATATACAAAGGTGAAGAGACTTCAGCTCCTGCAGCCTCCCCCCCAGGGAGTCTGTCTCTATGGGACCTTGCCACCCTGCGCTAACCAGCGCCAGCCCTTGAACAAGCCTCAGAGGCTTAAGTTCTGACCTCAGGCCTGTGTGCCACCCAGTTCCACCTCACCCCCACTGTGCCGGGTCCTTGTCCTGGGGTCTCTGAGCGCCCAGCAGTCCTAAGGCTGGGGTGTTCTAATTCTAAGTTCCTGTTCCACCAACCCTAGCCCTTCTGTGACCTGGGGCCCTATCCTTTATGTAGACATATACTGGTTAATATCTGTCATTGCTTCTTTTCCTCCCCGAAGATAAAAGTAATACATGCTCATTGTAGAAAACTGGGAAATAGAGAAGAAACTAAAAACACCCATATAGAATTTTAGTGGTATCTTTGTATAAAATGGGATAATACTTTTCATGTAATTTTGTCTTTAACATTAACTTGTAGGTATTTTTACATGTCATTAACCATCTGTCAGGAACATTTAATGATTGCCTGGTGTTCTGTTCTATGGCTGCATAGTAATTTCTTTAATCATATTTCCTTTGCTGCTGTGCTGTAATTTGTCCCCTCCTCCCCTTGGGTTGGTACCATCCCCTGAATTAGGACTTTGGCACTCTCTGCACATGGGCCTTCTGGTGCTTGTTTGGAATTCCTTCCTTCCTGTGGTTGGTGGGTGCTAGCTTTTGCTGGGAAACCCTTACCTGCCCCTCTCCTACCTTGTCAGCCTCACACCCAGATGTGTCTGAACCTTCCTACGGGATCGTCCTGTCCTTGGGACATGTCCCCTCTCTTCTGTTTACTCTCGCCTGCTGTATGTGACCGACAGTCCCCTCTGACGTTCTGGACCAGGACCTCTGGGAACATAACAGAATGCAGTAGCTTAAACTAGAAGCACATACTTTATTTTGCAACCAGACTAATTCCATCTTTTTTAGAATGTGTTTTTTGTCCAGATTATAAAAAGAAATAATTGCTCATTATATAATAATTGGAAAATACAGAGAAGCCCAAGGAAGAAAATTTAACAGATCATCACCAACTTCATTATCCAGAGATAACCAATGTTACAAGTTTGGTATATTTCTTTACTGTTCCCCCCAACCCCAGCTTTATTGGGGGATAATGACAAATTAAAATTGAACATATTTACCACGTACAATATGATATTTTGATGTATGTATGTACTATAATGATTACCTCCTTACTGTTATTTGTTTTTTGGTCTTTTTGTCCTTGTGTTTTTGAGACAAGATTTCACTCTGTCACCCAGGCTAAAGCGCAATGATGTAATCATAGCTCACTGGAACCTCAAACTCCTGGGCTCCCCCTATGCTCCTGCCCCAGTCTTCCAAGTAGTTAGGACTACTGGCACACACAGCCACAACTGGCTGATTTTTCTATTTCTGTAGATATGGGGTCTCCCTCTTGCTCAGAATGGTGCTAGCTTTGCTGTGTTCTTTTGTTTTTGTTTTTTTTGTTTGTTTGTTTTGAGACAGAGCCTCAAGCTGTCATCCTGGGTAGAATACTGTGGCGTCACAGCTCACAGCAACCTCCAACTCCTGAGCTTAGGTGATTCTCTTGCCTCAGTCTCCCGAGTGGCTGGGACTACAGGTGCCCGCCACAATGCCTGGCTATTTTTTGGTTGTAGTTGTCATTGTTATTTGGCAGACCCGGGCTGGATTTGAACCCACCAGCTCTGGTGTATGTGGCTGGCTGCTTAGCCGCTTGAGCTACAGGTGCTGAGCCTGCTGTGTTCTTTTGGTTAGGTGCAAGTCATAGGTCATGTTCACTCTTAAGGGGAAGTGACTACACAAGGTTGTAAATACCAGGAGAGTCGACTCACGGTATCCACCTTTAGAGTCTGCCTGCCACAGTGGGGAACCGTCTGTTTCTTTTGCCATGTTTCAGGGGAAGCAGACTCTACCCTTCTGTCCTCAGCTAAGCCAAGCATCACATCCATTCCCTGGCCACAGTGGTAGGATTAAGGTTGGACACACAACAGGGGCCCATAAATGGAATGTTGAACTATTGATACAGCAGACTCACTCTGGGACAGGAAGGGAACAATCCTGGGAAGGGAACCAATTCAGAAACTGTAGAGCTAGAAGGTAGGTCCTGAAGTTACATTTATTTTTATTTATCGATTGATTGAGACAGGGTTTCACTCTGTTCCACTGGGTAGAGATCCCTGGTGTCACAGCTCACAGCAACCTCAAACTCTTGAGCTCAAGTGATCCTTCTGCCTCAGCCTCCCAAGTAGCTAGGACTACAGGCAACCGCCACAGCTATTTTTAGAGACAAGGTCTCGCTCTGGCTTAGGCTGGTCTCAAACCTGTGAGCTCAGGCAGTGCACCCGCCTCAGCCTCCCAGAGTGCTGAGATTAAAGGCATGAGCCACCGTGTCCAGCCCTGAAGTTATCATACTTATATCCTGAATCAAGCCCGCGGGAGGTAAGTCTTACTGTCGACAGACTTGCCACACTTTGGAAATCATTGCTCCAATTAATTGAATTAATTAATTGAATTATGTCACCTTGACTAGACTATTGCTGTCTCCAGAGGCAGCATATTGCTGCTACCTATTGTGCCTTCTTCATACTCAGGGAAAGAGAAATGTAACATTAGGCACATAAACATTCCTCAAATTAAAAGAGTTAAGTGCCAAAAATGAGTGCGTACAAACATGTAATATGACTAGAGTTGATATGGAGGATTGTACTACAGTCTAAACAGAAAGTAGATTACACTTGTCTGTCTGTTAACTGTATCAAGCTAAATGGGCAGGCTGTCACATTTGGAGAATATATTTCCCATGGTTTGATGTAGAGTGTAAGCTTTGAAGAAGGTAACCATGAATTCTGATTTGTCCAAAAAAGCACCAGTCTACACCTGTTGTCCCAGAATAATTATTATTAGTGTCTCCCTACACTCTGTGAAGTGTTGAGTTTGGACAGTTAGTTATATAGTAACCCCAGCTATGTAGCGTCTTTCAGATTCACTTGGAAAGCCTTGGGGAAGATTTTCCAAGAGATAGCCTAAAACTGAAGCTCAGGGGGAGAACCCCTGTGATTACTGATTGAGAGAAAGTGGAAGATACTGTATACAGGACAAGTAGAATTCTAACTGAATATGCACCTGAATTCCTAGTTAAAGAATTATTGACTTGCTTCTAACATGGGCACTGTACCTTGTACTTCAGTATTAGAGGCAGTAGGTATTCACTGAATTATAAATGAAATTACCGCATATACTCGAGTATAAGCCGAGTTTTTCAGCACAAAATTTGTGCTGAGTTCGAGTTTTTCGGCACAAATTTTGTGCCGGAAAAAACTTGGCTTATACTCGAGTATATAGGTACTGATTCAATCAAGAAATTCTGGTTCTGCAAGTTAAGAAACATAAGCAACCAAGGGATCAGAGGAATTAGAATTTGGAGCCCTGTTTGGAAGTAAGAGACAGAGGAAGGAAGCAAATAGTAAATGCGGAGCAAGGAATCACGAGGGAGGTATGCAGAGGTCCCAGGTCCTTCAGACCCTTCTTTTCTTTAGACTAAAGAGCATTCAAAGAAAAGGAAAAGAAAAGAAGGTGGAGAGTTGGGGTGGCAGTAGGGCCACGGGTGAAGGTGAGGGAGAGGGTATAGTTTAGTATTTATAAGAGCATCAGCTCTAGAGGCAGACCATATGGATTGGAATACTGATAGTTGTATGCCCTGGGACAAGCCTCTATGTGTCAGTTTCGTTTCTTTTCTTTCTTTCTTTCTTTCT
>CAUYPK010097263.1:0-19220 GCA_963574355.1 Loris lydekkerianus | reverse complement strand
GACATGTGGGTGTGAACAGACATGTGGGTGAGGACAGGGAGCCCCTCTGCAGTGTGTGTGGACGGACATGTGGGTGTGGACAGACATGTGGGTGTGGACAGGGAGCCCCTCTGCAGCTTGTGTGGACGGACATGTGGGTGTGGACAGGGAGCCCCTCTGCAGCGTGTGTGGACAGACATGTGGGTGTGGACAAGGAGCCCCTCTGCAGCTTGTGTGGACGGACATGTGGGTGTGGACAGGGAGCCCCTTTGCAGCGTGTGTGGACAGACATGTGGGTGTGGACAGACATGTGGGTGTGGACAGACAAGGAGCCCCTCTGCAGCTTGTGTGGACGGACATGTGGGTGTGGACAGGAAGCCCCTTTGCAGCGTGTGTGGACAGACATGTGGGTGTGGACAGACATGTGGGTATGGATAGAGAGCCCCTCTGCAGTGTGTGTGGACAGACATGTGGGTGTGGACAGGGAGCCCCTCTGCAGCTTGTGTGGATGGACGTGTGGGTGTGGACAGGGAGCCCCTCTGCAGCTTGTGCGGACGGACATGTGGGTGTGGACAGGGAGCCCCTCTGCAGCTTGTGTGGACAGACATGTGGGTGTGGACAGACATGTGGGTGTGGACAGACACGTGGGTGTGGACAGGGAGCCCCTCTGCAGCGTGTGTGGACAGATATGTGGGTGTGGACAGGGAGCCCCTCTGCAGCTTGTGTGGACGGACATCTGGGTGTGGACAGGGAGCCCCTCTGCAGCTTGTGTGGACGGACATGTGGGTGTGGACAGGGAGCCCCTTTGCAGCTTGTGTGGACGGACTTGTGGGTGTGGACAGATTGTGGGTGTGGACGGACATGTGGTTGTGGGCTGGGAGCCCTCCTGCAACTTGTCCGGAGTTGAAGCCACTACTAGGGGACACTTTGGGGCTTGGGAACGTTCACAAAACAGTTGGTTTAATGCTTTCTATGTTAGACATAAAGAATATAGAATTCATTCAGGAAAGTGGCACTAAATAAACACTTTTAAAAATGCACTGTCTCCGTCCTGAAGGCAGGAGTGGGGGCTGTGACCCTTGAGTTCCCTTTCTCCTTGGAAGGTGCAGTGAGCAGCGTGCATCTTCAAGCATTTACTATCGGCCCAGTTGCTGGATGCCAGTGAGGAAGGAGCCATGGTTAGGCCCATTTCACAGAGAAGACAAACTGAAAGGAGTGAGGTAAATACATGAAAAATGAAAAGTTACAATGTTGCGAAAGGTGAGACAACTTCCTGTGGTCACAGAAAACAGAAGAAAGTTGAACTTCACCGAGGCTCACAGCACTTTCCTCTTGGATTTGCCAGTGGAGTTTGCAAAGGTCTGCGGGTGTGAGGCTGATGGACACCTGTGCTGGACACTGACAGATGCTGGCACCAGCTGGCACCACCGGGAGCCCCTGCCGGCCTGGGCTGTGTGCCCCGTGGTCTCTCTCTAAACTCACTACCCCTCGGAGGACCTTTACTTTTTGACTAAACCTGCATGACCACCGTTTCCTTCAACGCCTTTTCTCCTGACGGGCTCATTCGCTCACACTCAGCAATAATAGAAGTCTAACTAGGAAGGTTCCTGAAAACAGGCCCACATCCTCCTGAGGCCACAGCAGAAAGGCCGGCAGGGCGCGTCATCTCTCAGCTCAGCCCCTTCCATTTCTAGAAGGTTCCCTTTCTGTCGTTCACTCATGGTCCACGGTATAGGTGGTCCCCTCCCAGGATGAAGGGGGCTGAGGTGGCCAGCAAGGCCACAGCACATCTCTGTCTGGACAGTGCCACCTCCCCAGCTCGCATTTGGAGGGGAGTATTTTTGCTTTGATGCCGTTTCTGTTTGGATTCTGCCAGGTATTTAGACTTGGGGCATTCACGGCGTGGGACGGCACTTGGCCCGTTGCTCCCAGCACTCGGAGCAGGAGCATAACCCACACACGGGCAAGTCTCTTGTTGGGTGTCATTCTCCAGCAGGGAGCCTGCAGCCTTCATAGCCATGTAGTGTCCTGCTCAATGCTGATGTGTGTCCTGAGCCTGCAGAACCCCAGGAGGAAGCTGGGGGAGGATGTGCGAGTTGCAGCCTCAGAAGACCTCTAGACTTGCTGGCATTGGCTGGCACCCACACATCAATGTCCCCGGGAGCTCTGTCAGGCACCATGCATGTGCAGGGTCCTGATATCCTAACACTCTCCTGGGTCAACTTTCTAGAGCCTCCCGTGTCTACACTGCCTCACACCAGCCAGGTGTCAGCAGCACCAGGTACCCGCATCTTGTACAGGAGGATGGTGGGCTGGGACCCAGACGTGCACAGGGCCTGGATATGGCCTGGTCAGCAGCCAGCAAGGGCCTTTCTGGGCCATCCAAGGCTTTGAAGGCACCTCTGTGCCTGGGAGGAAGTCTCTCACCTGGCCAGCTCTGACCAACAGCAGTCTCCAGCCCTCAAATCCTGAACTTTTTTAAAAAGCAACTTTACAGTTGCTTTTTACAGTGACCTAAATTTACTGCTTGTCACATACTAAGATGGGAAATGAGTCCCAGTAGCCCAAGTTCAAGGGTGGTGTCTTGTCTGTGCTGAATGAAAACACCACAGCAATTCTTGTTCCCAGGCCAAAGGCACTAACATGCACCTCAGCTCACCAGGTGCCACACGGGAGCACGTTCCCAACCCCCCAACCCCCACAGCCGTGGCTCTTCCACTATTCCGTTCTTCCGTTACTGCAACGTAGGCAGTTTTCAAATCTTTGCCTCACCCAGCAACCAGAGCACGTGAAAACACAAGTGGTCTAAACTTCTAGAAGCAGGACTGAATGCCCTGTCTGAGGGGTTCCAACTGGGCCCCACCAAGTGTCTGTCCCAACAGTAACGCAGAGATGGTGGTGCCTGTTCCCCCTGCACTCCCAGCCTCTGAGCTTTGCCACTGGTGAGTGCAAGAAGCTGTCTCCCAATAGTTTTGATTTACAATTTCTCTTACTCGACGTGAGCAGGGGCATGCTTTCATTTGTTTCAGAGCCATTCACCATTCTTCCCAGAAGTGGTTTAGGAGGTTTCCCTCATGGGCAGCGAGGCCCACACCTGAAGCCTGTCGACAGCCCTGCACACTCACATGATCCAGCCCTACCACTCCCGTCCGTCCTCCTGCGTGCTGGTCATTACTGCACACACAGCAGCTGGCCAGTCATTTCCAACCAGGGCAAGGTTTCAGGATTACCACACAGAAGAAAAGCTTTGAAGTTACGTCCGGGGAGGATGGAAGGAGTGTATGAGAACATGCTAGCACTGTGGCTCGGGACAAAAAGTGTTTTAAGTTGTAAAAACACTGTGCCCCCAATGTCAGTGAGAGGAGTGGCCCCTGGAAGGCACGAGGGCCAGGGTCTCTGGACCTCACAGGCCTGCTCTACGTGGGCTGTGTGGTGAGTCCCTCAGACCTGAGTCCTTCACGCAGCAATAGTGTGCTCCTCACAGCTCCAGACGCCAGAAGTCTGTGGCTGAGCAGGCAGGGCTGCTCCTCCCAAGGCCACCGTGACTCTTTGATGCCACTTGCCCTGCGTCTTCACATGGTCTCCTGGGGCCCCACATCCCTAGGGCTTCTTCTTCCCAGGATACCAGTCATGAGGGTTAATGCTCTCCCCTCATGGCCTCATTTTGACTTAATTATCTCTGTAAATCCTCCACCTACAAACTAGGTTACATCTGAGGTTAATGGGGGTTGGGGGTTCAACACACAGATATGGGGGACACAGTTCAGCCCATGGCAAGGACTGGTGCTGGATGCCCATGGTGCATTCTGGCAGCCTGTGGTTACCGCTAATGCTGTGGGAAGCTGGCAGCTGGCCTGGCTGCTCACCTGGCACCATCTTCCACCTGCCAGCAAGTTGGTGATAGCCTTCAGGGTCTGACAGAGTAGGGTGCAAGGCTTTCAAAACCACCACCTTCTAACCTGCAGCTCACACGTGGTGGTCAGAACCTGACCCCCAAGGGGTGGACGGTGGGGGGGGGAGACGCATCCCTGCTGGGGCCTTGGGAAAGAGAGAGCCAGGAGGGCTTCTGCTGCATCACACCTGATGGAAGCTCTGGGCACACAGACTGATGGGAAGGAAGGGACTCTCCCGTAGCCTTATCACAAGTGAGGGCACAACAGAAGCAGGACACAGCAGTGGCTCAGGGGACGTCCTCAGGAGTAGGTGCTCAGTGAGGGAGCAATCACTGCAGCTGCCTGGATTTCCTGCGAGACACCGGGGGTGTGAGTGTGCTTTGCCCTGCATGGTGCTGAGCCAGCCGAGGCTGCCCTCCACCTGCACGCCTGGAACCTCTTTTGTCAGGAGCTGCGTGGATAGCAGCTGGGTATCACACAGGACAAGGCTTGTCACATGCATGTTCTATCTTTACGGGGGCAGTGTTGGCGAATCTTAGCTTTTTGGTGGGAAGGGAAGTGATTTACCATTTTATTTTTTAAATACCATTAGGTGTTTAGAATGCTAGAACAGTGTTGGTGATTTATTTTTTAGTCTCTTGGGGTCTTCAACATACTGTCTTTTCTGCCTTGGTCACTTCATATTTAAAGATAAAATCCTGTGTCCCTGCCAGTCCCTCCTCCATGCCAGCCACAGGGAGACCAGTGGCAGAGGCTAGTGATAAGCTTTTGGGGTGTCTTTAATGCTGCAGGTGCTTCTCAGCTGCTGATGAGGCAGTGTCCCAAGACACTCGTCACAAGCTGAAAATATCGTGCGTCAAAAATGCGCTTTTGACTTAATAATATTTTCAACTTACAAAGTTGAGGAGCACCCAAAATGCACATTGCTTTTGCACCATCCAGTTGAAGACTTGTAAGCTGGTGACTGTACGATCTTACAAGCTGGTGTGAGTGGGTGCTTGGGCTCCAGACAGGGTGGGCGAAGGTCCAGAGGGTCTGTGGGAGAAGTGGGGTGACAGATCGATTTCCAGCGCTGCAGTGATTTTTTTTTTTATTTTTATTTATTTACTTTTCCATTTCCTTGCTTGTTGAACCTTCTCAAAGGGGGTAAATCAGGCAAGACAGAGTAAGTAAAATCAAGTGGTCAACCCACATGTGTTGGGTTGAATAACCAATGACTTGGTAATAGAGTTCTGTGAGATAATGGTTATGAGGGAAGCATTTGAAACGGTGTCTCCAAGAGAACCCAGGAAGTGTCCACCGCTCTGTGGGTGCCGGTGCTGACACGTGAGCCTGCTGGGATGAGCCACGTCAAGGGGCCGTGCTGCCCTGACCTGTGTGGTGACTCCTACATCTGATTCCAGTGTTCATGGTACTGAATGAGGCCCAGAATGGAGCTGTCTGACGGCTCACGGGCTTGTGTGAGGCTGGCTCTGTCTGATGGCTCATGACCTTGTGTGAGGCTGGCACTGTCTAATGGCTTCGGCATTATGTGAGGCTGGCGTGACTTCATAGCTCCCAGACAGCTCCTCAATGAACGAGTGTGATCTGGGTTCTCCCTCCTCACATCCTCAGCACAGGTCTTGGACACAGGTCAGCGCAAGGCTCTGCATAGAATAGGCAGTAAGTCTTGCCCTTACAAAGCTTACAGTCAATTTTAGAGTAAAAGGGGTGAACGGGTAGACATACCTGGACATTGCCAAATGCCAAACTTCATTCTGTGGCAAGAAGACTGCTGTGCCCTCCTGGGGGGCTGGGGCGGGTTCCTGCATTGACAAGTGGCCCCACAATGCTTTGTGCTAGAAAAATGGGAAGTTGGGGCAGCCCAGACCATCCAGGTGACAGACATGGGCAGCCCCGTGTGGCAGTGTGTGTGTGTGACAGTGCTCGGCCCTGTCTGGAACATTCGTTTTACTCACAGGTGTGCATGTGCAAGTGTGAGCATTTAGGGTACACAAGCTGAGATCGGGAGTGTCATGGACCTTTTCACTGGTGTTTCCTCTTGTGAAACAGGAGGGAAGTGGGATTCGGAAGGCTCAGATGGTCTCCAGTCTAGAGCAATGATTTCCAACCAGTGTGCTGCAAGAAGATCTTAGGTTGCCATGAAAATTTTTAAATGTCATTAATTATTTTCAAGGGCATTCAAAGCACAGTAAGCATATTCTTTTCTTTACTCTTTTTTTTTTTTTTTTTTATCAATATGATTTAAGTGAGCCGCGGAAGTTTAGCTATAGGTTTAAGTGAGCTGTGAGATAAAAAAGGTTGAAAAGCACTGGTCTAGAGCTTGCGGTCCAGCATGGCACGGGAGGGGAAACTCACAAACTTCAGCTTCCCCGTCCACAGGACACGGCAGTGGACAGGCTCACGTGCCAGTGCTGCTGTGAGGGGAGTCATGAGCTGCTCTGCGGGGATTGCTTAACACCCCGTGGAGCGCTGCAGTGCCATCCTTAAATTGTAAATGCCAAGAGTTAAATGTCACAGAAAATAAAGTGATTGTGAGTTTTCCTTTCACAGTGTCTGATCTACCAACTGCCTGATGTCTACTTTGTGCATCTTACTTTGCACTTTATGCAGACCCCGCGCTTTATGTGGGGTTTATTTTTTCGTTCTGTGTATTTTGGGGTGCTCTCCTACCTTCTCTTGGAATGACTGCATTTTCCTGATTCCTTCTTTCCCCCTGACTGGTCCAGCTGTTACATTGTAGTAATGGTCCGGATAACGTTAATAGCCATGCTTGATTTAACAAGATCTGGACCTAATAGTTCTGCCCTCCTCCTGAGTGAGCCCAGAAACACAGCCCCTAACCTCGCTGCCCTCCTCTGGCAAGTGAGTGGCCGCCTGGTGTCTCGGTCCACCTACCTTGTCTCCTCCTGCTGGCCATTTGCATTCGTAGTTCTCATGAGCGGTTGTGTTCCGATGCCTCCCGTTTTACTGGGCATTTTTCCCCCTCCGCTGTTCCTCTATGAAGAATTTTTCTTCCCGAAATACTATGTCTGTTTTCAATCTTTTAGTGTGAAAGTTTCCTAGTCTTTGTCAGAAAATGTCATTAATTAATCTTCACACGTGCATAAGATATTCGCTAAGGATCGAGTTCTGATTGTTTTTCTTTTATTACTTTAAAAATCTGTCCCCTTGTTTTTGGCACCGTCAGTGTGGGGAATGTCGATGCTGGTTCCTTCCTTCCCAGATCCTCCAGTCCTTGCAGTACCTCCCTGATGACTGCGGCTTTATTGTTTCAGGATTTCTTTGTGCCCCGTTGCGGGGTGGGTTCATTTTATTTTCTTTCTGACTGTAGACTTACTGTGCCTCCTGAAACTGAGAATTCCTGTCTTCCATAAGTCCTATTTACTTACAGTTTAAATTGGACTCTCTTCCATTCTCTCCTCTAACAGAAATATGTTAGACATTCTTATTCCCACGTCTCTTAAATCTCATACTTTCTCTCTTTACCCGCATCCTGCATTCCAGAGAATTTCCTCAGATCTGTCTTCCAGTATTCAGGGTTTCTCTTCAGCAGGATCTAATCCAGTGTTTAATCCACCCATTGTAGCGATGATTTTAAGACGTCTGTTTCTCACTGGCATTTATTGTATTCCATTCTTGTCTTCTTTTCTGACGTTGCTGACTCCTGCATTAGAACTGTCAGTCATTACAAATGCATTATGTGATTTTTCTGTCTAGTACTTTCGTTAGGTTTTCATGGGTCTGATTCTGCTCCTTGGTGGGTTTGCTGATCTGTTGGTGGTACTTTGTTGTCTGGTGGACTCTATAATTTCATATTGTAAACTTTTCATTAGTGCAGCTTTAGCTCTTAGAATTTTGTGTAGTCCTGTGCTGAGGGCACTGACCTCAGGAGCTAACAGGCTGCTATTAAACCAGGACCATCTTTATATCTTTACGAGCCTCAGGTCACTCATGTGTTGTAAATTTGCACCTCATCCTGGCTGAGGGCCACGGTCCTCATGTCCTCCCGTCTTGACTCCGTATGGTGACAGATGAGCAGACTCTCTCAGCAAAAGGGTCCTCATCTCTCTGGGGTCTCAGACCAAACCCGCTGCCTCCTGTGGGACAGGGCTTTCCTCACGGTCCCACTGACAGCAAACTCAAGACCCTGGTAGATGTGGGAAACTGAGCCTCTGGCCCCTGGGGACCCGAGAAGCTTCTGACCCACTCTGGGTCTCCTCAGTTTGGAGGAGCAGCCTGCTGTCAGAGCAGTTTGCTGCCAGAGCAGTCTGGCAGTTTTCCTCAATTTTGTTAAACCCTGACTGTGCCATTTATCCAACATTTCTCAATATCTGTGGAGGTCACCTCACTCTTCCTATGGCTGGAAACATACAAACAATGCAAATTAAAGGAAAAACAGTACACATGCTTACAGCCCTCTGGTACCACATCACACTGACGATTGCATCCAAGAACCAGCTCCATGTTCTGCATAATGAAGACAGGTGTCTTCCAGGTGGCCGTCTGGAGTCACAGCCACACCTAACCACAGATTGACCATTTGTGGGGCTGAGCTAACAGGGCCGTGGGCCAGCCAGTGTGGGCAACCTAGTGAAGCCTTGCTGCCGGTCACTGATGGTGCCAGCGAAATTCCAGAGGATACACCTGTGGGAGGGACAGGCTCAGAGCTCCAAGGCTGTGCTGAGCAAGCGGAACGACAGACATGTGCCGGCCGGCCTGGTCACCCCTACCACCTTGAGACTGCACTTGTGTGTGACCTGGCCTGTCCACAGCGTGGTTGGCATCTGAGCCAGCAAAAGATTTAAAATGTCTCTTGAGAGTCTTATCTCCAACATTTCTTCCTAAAAGGTGAAAATATATTTTAGCATTATCAACTCTCTTTTGTACTTCCCAATCCTCATTTCAAAGGAAGAGGAATAATCACCTACCAGCCCCCTACCTACTGCCGTCACCTCCTGAATCCTGATTTTCTTTTATTCTTCACCAACATTTTAGACATTTAATTGCACATGGGAAGTTCTGAGACAGGAGAGGAGATGGACTTGGCCTCCAGGCCTCATTCCTTATTAGCAAGTTTGGTTGGTAAAGAGTTGAAGGTAAAGTTTTGAGTGAACCCTTTAGAGCTCGTGCACATGTTATCTAATAAGGAGTCACAGGACCCAGTGTTTCTCCTCTGCTCATGGGGGAAGCATCCATGCGTGTGCTGCCTTCCCTGCACTTGCTGGGAATCTTCATTCTCCCTAAAACTTCAGCAGAAAACCGTAGCAGGCGCTTGGCTGGCATGAACATAAAAGGCTGCTCTGTAAGGAGGAGGCACTGTCTGCATGTTGCCCGGCAACCACCCTGCTCTTCCCTCGCCACCATCATCACCGGTCGGGAAGAGTCGTCCTCCGGGCCTCCTCTTGCCAGTCAGTGGCAGTGAAGGTGTCGGGTCTCTACAGGCTCTGTCACCTGGGTATCCTAGGCGACCCCCAGGTTGGGGAGTGGTGGGAGGAAGGCATTGACCCCCAGTGCGTCTGCTGCTGCCCAGTATGCAGAGATGGTGACCAAGAGCCACTTTCAAAGGAGCCTTAAAGAAACCAGCCCTGCCAAGCTGCCAGCAAGCGTGGGCCATGCTGAGGGTGCCTGATTTCTGCCCGCGAGGCCCCTGCCTCGCCGCCACCTACGCTGCTCCAGAGCCCAGCACCCACGGGTGGGGTTTTTTCTGGAGCCTCTTTTTTCCTCCCAGAATTTGCTAACATATCAGAAGACCTTTGCAGGGCTTGGTTATCTTAGACTTGTATTTTCATAAATCTTTTTTCTTCCTCTTGAGCCTGCCTCCCCTAGGAACTGTTTGGGAGCCAACAGTTCAAATTCAACTGAACTGAAAACCTCCATTAATGGAAGTTTTAAACACTCATGACTTGAAGTATTTTGATATGTCAAAAGGATATGTATATCTGAGGTTGAAATCAAATTTTTTCCCTTTTTATAAAGGAAGAATGTTTAATTATATGGGCACGAATTTTTTGTGAAACATTCAATACATCCTTTCTTATTGTCCAACTAAGTTATAAAAATTAAGCAGAAATGTAGTTTCAGCCAGTTTCCTTTTTCTAGTTGAGCTTTCTTGGTTTCCACTTCTCACCAAGGCCTTAAACAATGCTCAGCTTCTCAGCGAAGGCTGATGTTGGTTTCTGTGCTAAACTGTCCATAGTCGAACTTTGATTATCCAAATGGAATGAGAGGATTTAATTACTGCTAAGCAGAGAGGTTTAAAGTGGATGAGAAAAGGATTAGCAGAGTTTAATCTGTTTAGAATGGTCGAGACTTATCTCTTCATCGCCCAAGTTTTCCAACGTTTTTCTTTTATAGAGAAGATGACCACTGTATGCCGTGGGCATAAACAAGACTCCCTTGCTAGTGTGTTCTTTTGTTTGATAAAGAGCTATTTCAGGAGTTTAACATACCGTGAATAGATATTTTAAACTTTTAAAAAGGCAGAAATCAGTAGAAATGTCATACAATTGAATTAATTTTTCTTTAGACTTGTTTTATTCAGAGTAGCTGCAGACTGGTATTCAAAATCACTACATTATTAATTTTTTAACTGCATAGACTAACATTACAAAAAGGAGAAAAACACACAAAAGATATTTGGTAAAGGCAGGTGGCCTGGATGAATAATGTTCCTTTCATTAACATATTTCCCTTATTAACTGTGTAATTAATTGTACGTAGCCAAGGGAAGCCATGGAAATTGCATTTTGAGATGTATCAAAGCTGACTTCTGCCTCAGACTTCCATGCAATTCACCGTTAATGAAGCCAGAGGTAGGAGCTTCAAATCTATAATTATTACTTACTATTTGAATGACAAGCAAAGAATTTTATCAGCAGAGTTTTAAATGAAAGGGGATTAGCAGCTAATGTTGAAACTGTTAATCTTTCTTATGAAAATAATTTTGAAGAAAATGTTTTAGTGGAAAGGGAGGTTTGAGGGAAGCATTTGCCATTAAAATAGCCACTTCCTGTTACTCCATGTGAATTTGTCTATATTTGACAGCAGGGTGCAAATATTTTTGAAAGTGAATGAATATTTTATGGGGTCCAGAGCTGCAAGTGCCTTGAGTCGCAGATCATGACGCATTTCCACATATCCTGTGCTGGGAGAACCTGTAAGCCAGCCAGAGAGAAGAGCTGAGGCTCAGGAATGAAGACACACCAGAATACTGGAAAAGAAGTTAAAATCTGTTCAAAATCATAGAAGTCTGCCCTCCTCCTCTTCTGACTGCTCATTTGATTTTAGAGTGTGAACCACAAAAATAATGGAGATGACCGAATGAAACACTGGCATCCACTGGAGCAGAAGCAGCCCGTCCACGGCTGCTGCTCAGCGTGTCACACCCGCTTCCCAGGTGAACACGTCATCGCTGCAAGTCCATGCTTCTGATGTTTTGACCAGCCTGTGACCTCACTGGGGCTTGTTCAGAGATGGAGCCCCATGGCTGTCTGTCCCCTTCACCCATCCATGAATGTTTACCAACCACCTGGGAGGAGCCAGGCTCTCCGTCAGATGTCGGGGACTCCACAAAGTAAAGCCAGCGCAGTCCCTGCAATGTCCCTTGAACTCACATTTGCATCCTTGTGATTTTTCCCAAGTGACGGCACTGCCTGCCATACTGAGTTTATGGCATTGTCTGGCTAGAGCTCGGTGTGGCTACCAATAGAAGAGAGGCAATTTCCAAGTTTCTAGAAGTTCAGGAAGATGGACCAGCAATCAGTCTTCTGGGGCCCATGGTGAAGCCACACATAGGTTCTGTGCTTACGGTCAGAGCCTGAGACTAGCACTCACTGACCTGGAGCTCTGCTGGGGTCCTGTGGAAAGTTCTGCATTCCCCACGCACACAGGTGCCCAGCAACAAAGCAGTGGTGATGTCTGGTTGAGACGTGCGTGACTTTCTCCCTTAGAAGTTCTTACTCTCTTGAAAACTGCTGTCTCCTTGGTCTCTGTCTGTACTTAATGCCTAGAGCCCTGTCAGTCACCGAGGTCTGTGAATCCTTCACACAATTATTTTGCGTCATCTGGCAGCCAGTCTGTGAATGCAATGGGGCTCTAATAGCCAGTCGGTCTGCATGAGGCCGTTCAGTCTCCCAGCCTGCCAGGAACTGTTTATGTGCAGGGACCACACCCAGATGTTATGCAGTTATGACATAGCGGCATGTGTGTTTGTGGGTATGCACGTGTGTACATGCCTTTGTCTGCATTTCAAGAATTGCCCTATTTGTGGATAAGTATATCAGAGTACTCCAGGTTCATTCCATTGTTTTCTTGCTTTCGCGTTTTAAATTTGGGGATAAGCTATTGGCTGTTAATTTTCTCTGGTACTTTGAACAAAAAATACCTTCGATGAAGCTCCATACAACAGGTGAAAGGAAAACTCAGTAGTGCTGTCAGATATCTGAATATTTTGTCCATATAGCAAAAGCATAAGGATTATTAGAAATATCAGTGTTGTTGATGGAGTCTTTCAGATTTTTACCCAGACTTTGACTTTGGATAAATTAAGACTGTGACATTGTCCAGAGCCCCCTAGTCCATCCTCTGTCCCTTCAGGCTGGTCCGAGTCTTCTCTCTGCTCACCGTCACCTGAACTTGCCCCTTTAAGTCATGTTTATCTATTTGTGTGTGGCCCGTCCTCCAGCACAGAAATGGGCCCCAGACCTATGAGGCCTTTGGCCAGCTACCTGCTGTGCCAGGACCTGGGACACCTTGGCTTGTAGGATGTGCTTAATCAAACCAGGAGAATGGGTGAGGCGGTGACTGAGCTGAGTATCGAGGTAGCGAGAGCCCCACAGAAATAGCAGCACGGCTCTCAGCTCCCCCTCACCTGGAGGTCCATTTGTGTTTCCTTCAGAATGTCAAGCAGACCTCTTCTGCCCTAAATTTAAATATTAATAGCTGTACACTGATGGAAAAAAGTGGTATAATTCTTTTAATTATTTTCCATTGCTTATAAGTATTCCATCTTTGTATTTTACCTATGTGCATATAACCTTAATTTTTAAGATGTTAAATAAGATAATAAAATTCATAAAATGGTTCATTTAAAATTCTCTGAGCTTCCCGGAGAATGACAGGCTGAAGTGCAGAGTGACGGTGTTGTCATTGTTGCTGTTATGAAACAGCATCTCTCTCGGCCTGTATGCAGGAGGCCTCTGTCACCCCCTCCTCCACGCACCCCTAATACTATATCTTGCTGAAGAATGCCCAGCATAAAACAAACTCCCAGCCATGCAGAAGAACAAGCCTTTCCTCTGATAGTAAGAGGAGGTAGTAAGGATGAAATTAATTATTTTTTTAAGTGTATTAATTAGAACCTTTTTGGAACAGAAATTATTGACATTTTCTATCAGGGTTTTAGTGTAAGTCTTTCTCAAGTGTGATTTTTTTTTTCTATAAATTTATAATATAAAGGTCAGTGGAAGCCACAATCTGATTGATGACCACTGTGCTCTGGGCACGCATCGCGTGGTCATCTTGGAGATCACTAGTCTGCCCAGCACTTGCTGAAGATGGCCCAGGGCTGGCCTGATCATTCACGGGCGCCAGGAGTTTTCCTGCAGGTCACTTGGGCAATGTGTAAGAATTCTCTTTCATTGGTGTGATTTCTTTTGATTCTGGACCTTGTTCCAGATTTGGAATACTGAAAGCCAAAATTATAATTAAAACATATTCATTGAAGCTTCCAATTTGTTGAGTTCTACACAATTGAAATTAAACACTTTTTGTGTCCTCTTAACCTGCCACTTCGCAGAGTTAGCCTTTCCCTCTATGCCCCGTTACCGTGTAGAAGGGCTCCGTCCTCTCCCTGTGTTTTTCTGATGATGCTTTCAGGTCGTTTTCCCTAGAGCTCTACTGGGGGGGTGGGGGGGGATATTCTTGGTTCTTGTATGTGTTTTATTTTTTAGTTACAAAAAGGTTTTAAGTAAAGCAGATGGTCCAGCAGTGCAGACCTCACCCACCTGCTCCTTTGGCCTCAGTCTCTGCCGACCTCACACATCATCTCCCTGAATGAGGCTCGGCCAAGGACTTCTGTGGGGGACTTTACATTTTGAAGTATTTGAGCTTTTCTCCACTACTTTAGTGACTTAAAATGACCGATCACTCTGTGATTTGGTTGGCTGTGACAGAAGATGGAAGCAGATTCCCAAATCACTCTGAGGCGGCTCCAGGTCGCTGGCTTGGGGGGGGGAGGGGGGACTCTAGGTGTTCCTGAGAATGGCTAGTGTGAGACGGCTTTCAGGGGGAGATGGCATTGATTCAATTATCAGGGAAGCTGAATCTGAAGGATGCTTTTGCTAGCCAATTTTATCTGTTTATACCACTTCCAATTCACTAGGATACGGAAGCTTACTACTTACCATAGATATCACATACATGTGGGAATATTTCCTCCTGAAAAAAAAACCTCCATTAAAGAAATGTTTTAATGTAATAGAAAGAAAGAGAGCCCATGAGTGGTCTCACCAGTTCCTCTGGTCTGTTCCTACCTCTCTGCGGTTCTGTGCAGATGACCCAGGGGTGAGATTATAAACCACATGTTTGCATTTCCCAACTGAACCACATACGTTGACTGAGCGTGTTCTTGGTGGTCTCTGCAGGGCTGTGCGCACACCTGCTTGGCATCTGAGGTTCTTTGTTGGGGGAACCCAAGAAATGGTGTTTTAGCTGTCCAGCAAGACCAGGCAGTGCTATGACAAGGGGCCAGAGTTAGAGGAATAAGGTGGTGAAGGAGGTGATTCATCCTGCCGTTTCCACGGGGTGATTTGAATATGATTGTGTGGTTCGAGATTCTGGTTTCAAGCAAATCTTCCCTAAACTAAAAACTAGCAACTACCCTCTGATCTTCTGTCTCTGCTCTTCTTCGTATTTGCTCTGGCTGCTTTGAATTCCTAATTTTCAATATTTTAACATTTCTGCTACATAGTATGAATAAATAATATCTAATAGCCAGATGCATCAGTCTATAGACGAACAAAACAGCTTCCCCCACCAAGCCGTCACTGCACCCTGAACCTCTGTGTCTGCCAAGGCCATTGGCCTCACCAAGTTCCTCTTTTAATCTTTTCACTCGTTTTCTTAGAATTCATATCTCCTGCTTTTGAGATTCAGACATTGAATGTGAACATTCCCCTTTGATGTATTAATGAAGACAGGTGACTGTGTTTATTATTAAAGAAAGAAAAGGTCACCACTTCCCTGAGTGACTGCGAGGGCCGCTCACTCGGAGCTTCTGAAAGTGTGAGTCTAGCTTGTGATTTTGACAAACCTGAGGTCTCGCCACAAGGCGGGAAGATGTGAGCGGGCTGCGCTCTCCACTCCAGCTGGAGGTTTGGTGCAGCATCAGTGGGTGGAAGGGCGGCGGGCTGTGTGGGCACCAGTGTCCCCGAGGAATGGTCCCCGAGAGCCCGGGTCCCCCGGGCACACCATCCCCACCAGGGACAGGGCTTTCTCTTGAGTGTAAGGATGAAGTTTCTCCAGGACAATCTCTGCCTGTCCTGTCAAAGACCCACAAAGCAGTGGCTGTTACCCATAACCTGTGCAGACTTGAGGACGACACCAGAGTGAAGCACATCTTAACTGAAGTGAAATAAGGTTGGGTGGCTCTTGTGCTTGTGTGTGGGTAGGCCAGCACCCTGAGGAGTTTCACTGTCGCATGTTAGGGGTTATTTTCCTTATTCTTTCTAATAATCATAGTAATGAATCTTCTTGCACCTCCCAGTGTCTCACGCTGAGAGATGACGCCGATCACATCAATGGAGCTAAGAACAGGAGTCCAACTCTCTGTCCAGCTCTCCTGCCCCTGTCCTGGGTGTCCCTGAGCACCAGGGCCACTGGGATCCTCAGGGCAGTGTGCTGCAGCATTGTCTGACACTGGCGTCCTCCCTCCTGTGGACTAGAGCCAGATGACACTTCTGTGTCCCTCAGAGGTGGCAGTGGCACCTGCTGTGTGGGAGTGAGATGCAGGCGGCCCACTGAGTGCAGGCCCAGCACTGCCAGGACAGTCACAGCTGGCTTATTGCATGTGGAGGGTCACAGTTCTCAATTTTGATAGACGGCATTTTCATTCCGAGCAACCCCGGAAACCAACCCTTGGTTTTGACACTCCTAAAATGGTGCCCATTAAGCAGTCTTGGAGTGACATGACCACAGGGTCCCGAGTCAGAAGCACACGGTGTCCTGTGTTCTTTGCACCAGAAAAATCACCTCTGTTAATTAGCAGTTTAGTTTTGTATTGTCCCTCACACGGGCATTTCCCAGTAATTCTCTCAAGATTGGCTGTGAAATACCGCCCTCGTTAAAAAGGTGGTAAAGACTCCACTGTGACTCAGACTTTTCATCTGACAAGTGCCAACAATGTGACCTAGTCCCATGTACCCTCGTATTAACCCATAATAAAAAAGTGTAGAAGACAGCAGATGGGGGTGAAGACGAGTTTTGGAACTATCCTGGACATCGTGACATTCTATTCACAGGCTGGTTTTAAATATGCAATAAGAAAACTCTGCATTTCTGAGAAATACCACGACCCTCAAAAGGACAGAACACTGGGACCATTTCCCTCGCTGATGTTCTCTGCGGTGCTGTCAGCGCCCTGCAGTGTCCGACACTTCACCCTCAGCTGTGCACTCCAGCTGCAGTCAGCTGCTGGTGCTTGTGGCCACTCGATATGTCAATATAAAAGGTCGGTGTCCCCAGAACCACAGTAGAGTCACAGAATATGGAAGAAAGTTGAAGAGATTAATGGAAAACTGAGCCCCACCACCACCGCCGCCATCCATGTGACATACTTTGTAGTCCAGGGATTGTACTTCACATAGAACTCCCCAACCCTCAAAACCACCTTTAGAATAGATACTCTGGTTCCCATGTTATATAGGAGTAAATTAAGGCTCAGTGAGATTAGATGATTTGTCCAAAGTCAATAGCCAAAAAGTAGCTGTGTGTGGGACCAAAACCTTGCTGTTAATTCCGTTGCTGAGAAGCCTTTCCCAGTCACGCCCAGCGCCCGCCCTATGGTGTCCGCCCTGCGTCCTGCTCAGCAGACTCCGTAGGTGTTCCTGAAGCTCCTGGAGTGACAGGTGCAGCTCATGTCCTGAAGCTGCAGAGCTCTGGGGTGGTTAATTCAGGGTGCCCCTTGTTCGTGGAGATCAGAGATGGTTCTCTGTATCTCAGAGTGTTACAAGATGATCACAAAACAGCCCAGAAAATATGTGGGCCGTATTAACGAACTGTGAGCACCTTCTTATGATCCAGCAACACTTTTTGTTACACAGGTTTGGGATTTTATGTAAAGCAATTCCCTAAATGTGCAAGCCAGCTGGTTTGTCTGACACTGGGGACTGCTCCCTACAGACGTCAACTAGTGGCATTAGACCCAGACACTGTTCTACTGTATACGCTACAACACTGAGGGCTGGAAAACGGAGGATGGAGAGCTGTGAGGATGCTCAGAAATAAGAGGAAGAGCAAAGCCTCGGGTTAACGTTTCTTTCAGAAGTAGATCCTATGAAAATGGATGCTGTCTTTAAGACATGAGAGGAAACGCAGGGTGCCTTTGGGAGGCGCAGGTGCCAACATCCCATGGTCGGGGCCTAGCCAGGCCGTGAGTTGGCCGCCCAGCCAGGCCGTGAGTTGGCCACACACATGGACACCCCAAGACCTCGGGGCTTCTCCCGTGAGAGGCTGCTCTGGGACTTACCTTTCACACAAACATATCACATCCAGACCCTCCAGAGGTGCTAGAATTCAAGAAAGCTGTAGATACCTTCCCACCCAGGGCTCACCTAGAATCAGCTTAAGTAAAATTCCCTGAATGAAGTTTAAAAATATGGATGTCAGGCTTAGCTCCTCCAGCCAGGAACACTTCAGAACCCCAAAGTATTGTTGAGAGAATCATGAGCAGCTCTAAAAAATTAAAGATGAGTTTCCAAACACCCCTGGAGGATCCGGGTCACTGTCAGAGCCGCCTCTGCACTCAGGCTGCACAGTCTGGGATGGGCAGCAGCTTCACTCGCCACATGTTCACACCGTGTGTTTCATGGTGGGAACACAGCATGGTGCCGTCCCACTGCAAGTGCCCAGCCCTGTGCCCACCCTGGAGCTTCCTCCTCAGCTTCAGTTCAGGACACTGTAGGGCCCGGGTGAAGACCTGTGTGACCCGATGCCTGCTGCTGTCACACCCAGGGAGGAGGCCCGCTCTGCGGGTGTCAACAGCAGCATGTGCGTCGCCCACCTGTGTGGTGCTTGCTGGATGCACGGGTCACCAGGAAGGCTCCCAGGAGACAGAACACTGGGCCAGGACCTGGACAGTGAAGAAAAATTCTGACTTGGAGCAGGGGGAGAGTCGTGGGGGAGCCTTCTGAGCTGCTTCCCACCTCCAAGTCCACCCCATGGCCGTGACGGGGGCGCAGTGGGAGCCCTGGGAGTGGCACCGCCTATTGGACCTGAGTCATGAAGACGAAAGGAAGGAGGCAGAGGAAACATTCTCAATTCCTTATGCTGCTTTTTAGAGAAATTCTTCCAAGTTTCAGAAGATTCAAAGGCAGTGTTTTTGGATGCCTGTCACCAATACAAAATCTTTATACAAATTACTTATAGAAATGTCCAGGTTACCAGTGGTCATTTGCCAACTATATGCACTAGCACAGCCCCTGCCCAGGAAAAAAATTGATCTCGGGAGAAGAATCAGAGCCTGAAGCCTGCAGCTAAAGCACAAAGCAGAATTCACACACAGAAGACTTCTGGGACAGCAGGTGTTTGGGGTGGGTGGGGACGCAGAAGCGGAGGATCGAGTGGGGGGGGGTTAGGGGGGTCACCCTAGGGGGCACCCACCTTCCCAACACCTGCAGGCTCCAGGACCAGACTCCTGAAGCAGAAGTCAGGTGGGCTCTTCAAGCGGGGCGGGGATCCAACCGCAGGAAGCAGCAGGTTAGTGAGGCTGGGAAAGGACAGCATAACCTAGACGGCCTGGTTTTCAGATAGGTTGTGTTTTGTACCAGAAATGCCCACCTGATTGTTCTGTGAAGAAGGACCTAGGCAGGTGGTGTGACGGGGAGAAGCCACCGAGGGGGCTGCAGCCGGAAGGGCAAGCCCTGGGCGCCCAAGGCAGAGCTGGAGCTTTGGGGCCGCCAGCGTCTGTGCCCAGCTGTGTCCCTGCGTTTGAGATTGGAGCCTCACTCCAGCAGCTTTTCACCTTACAAAAGAAAATTCTGTAACACTGAGATGCCCAAAGCTTAAACGGTGGCAGTGAGCACTGAAGGGACCCGGGGGGGGGGGGGGGGGGCGCAGGCAAAGGTCCTG
>CAUYPK010097261.1:0-15249 GCA_963574355.1 Loris lydekkerianus | reverse complement strand
ATTTATTTATTTATTTATTAAATCATAGCTGTGCACATCGATATGATCATGGGGCATCATACACTAGTTTCATAAACCGTTTGACACATTTTCATCACACCGGTCTACATAGCCTTCCTGGCGTTTTTTAAGTTGTTGTGCCAAGACATTTACATTCTACATTTACTAAGTTTCACATATATCCTTGTAAGATGCACCGCAGGTGTAATCCCACCAATCACCCTCCCTCTCCCCACCTCCCTATAGCAATTTCTTAACATTTCTATATTGTATAATAAAGTTTACTGCATTGATTGATTCTTCCTTTCAAGAAAGATTTCTTTGTAACATGTGATGCAATTTGATAGCATTTTACAAACAAGATAATTTATTTCAAATTTGGAGTCAATCCTCTCAAATCTTCCTACTGCCTTATTACTTAGGTTTGTGGGATATTCTAAATACTTTGTTATAATTTCAACAAAACAATGTTCACAACATCTTTATTAGGAGTACATTCCACCTTAAGGAACCATTTTCTTTGCTCACTATTTTGAAGAAGCAATTCTCATCTATTCGAGTTTTATCATCAGATTAAAGACATTTAGTCACATCTTTAGGCTGCCCTTCTAATTCTAGTTCTATTGCTATTTCTACCACAACTGCATTTACTTCCTCTACTAATGTCTTGAACTTCTCAAAGTTCTCCACGAGGGCTGGAATCAACTTCTGCCAAACTCTTGTTAATGTATATATTTTGACCTCCTCTCATAAATCATGAATGTTCTTAATGTCATTTATAATGGTGACTTCGTTCTAGATGTTTTTCATTTGAATTTGCCAAGATCCATCAGAGGAATCACTGTTTAAGGTAGCTATAACCTATAAATGTATTTCTTAAACAACGACTTGAAATTCAGAGTTATTCCTTCATCCATGGGCTGCCGGATAGATACTGTGTTAGCAGTTGTGAACACAACATTGATCTCTTACACATCCCCATCAGAGCTCTTGGATGCCCAGGTGCATCACCAATGGGGAATAGTACCCTGAGAGGACTCTTTCTGAGCAGTAGGTCTCAATAGTGGGCTTAAAATATTCAATAAACCAGACTCTAAAGAGATGTGCTGTAATCCAGGCTTTGTTGTTCCATTTATAAAGCCCAGGAAGAGTAAGTTTCATTTAATTCTTAAGGGCCATAAGATTTTGTGAATGAGCATTAGCTTCAACTTAAAGTTACCAGAGGCATTAACCCCTAATAGCCTGCCCTTTGAGAGAGAATCAGCCTGCCCTTTGGAAGTTTGAACCATGGCCTTGACTTCTTCCCAGGTATTCCAGTCCTAGATGGCATCATTTTCCATTTTAAAGCTGTTTTCTCTACACTGAAAATTTGTAGTTTGAAGTAACTACCATCATCAAATGGTCTTAATTACATCTTCTGAGTAATTTACTGCAGCTTTTACATCAGCACTTGTTGCTTCATCTTGTACTTATATGTTATAGAGATGAACCATTAAGCCTCATGAACCAACCCCTGCTAACTCAAAACTTTTCATAGAATTTAAGAAAGTTTTGATTTTTCCTTGCATTAGGCATTGGCTTATGGGAATGTTGTGGCTAGTTTCAACTTCCATATAAAATTAGAGCTTTCTCTGTATCAACAATAAGGGTGTTTTGCTTTTGTTATCATTTGTGTGGTTTTTGGAGTAGCACTTTTACTTTCCTTCGATTACTTTTCATTTTCATCCACAATTTGGCTAACAGTTGGCAGAAGATTGGTTTTGAACATGCCTTTCTCAGTAAGCCTAATTATTTCTAGATTTTGATTTAAAGTGAGAGGTAAGTGACTGTTCCATTCACTTGAGCCTTTCCATTGCATGATTATTAATTGCCCTAATGCCAATACTCTCATGTCTCAGGGAACAGTGAGGCCTGGGTAGAGGGAGAGAGATGAGGGGATGGTCAGTTGGTGGAGCTGGCAGAACACACACAATATTTATTAAAGTTTATCATCGTGTATGAGTGTGGTTCATGGTACCCCAAAACAATTATGATAGTAATATCAAAGGTCACTAGTCACCATATCAGATATAACAATGATGAAAAAGTTTGAAATACTGTCAAAATTACCAAACTGTTATACATAGACATGCAGCGAGCACATGCTTTGTAAAAATAGCATCAGTGGATTTGCTTAAGGCTGGGTTGCCACAATCTTTCAGTTTGTGAAAGACACTGTGCCTGTGAAGTGCAGTAAAACAAAGCATAATGAACAAGGTGTGCTTGTACCTGTTAAAGGTTCCCTTCACAAATGCTAGGAATCTAAGATACTTCAATTACAGGAGTACATCTAATTTTAACTTTGCTTTGGCCTAGGGGTTGATGATAAAAAGCTTGAAAACTATTGTTCCACATTAAGTTTTCTGATTTGAGAATTTCTGAGAGTAGCATTTAGATGAAAATGGTTCCCAAGAGGGCCATAAGTAGAATACAAGCATTTAATCTATGCCTTTTCATAATTTGCTTATTGTTTTTCAGCATCTAACTTTGAAAAGCTGCCTGAGGCTGACAGGAACCCCCAGCTGGCCTCACGCACACCCCAGGTGGGAGCAGGAGCCTGCCTGGCAGCAAGGGTCACGCTGGCCGCTGGCCACCTCTGCCCCCCTCATGTGTTCTGTGTACTGGGGATGTCCTCCACCAGCCTCAGGCATCTTTTAACTGTTTATAGTCAGATAAACTAAATCGGGTCCTGCAAATTACCAAAGTAACAACAGACAACAGATGAAATCTGGACGTTACACTGGAGAAACATCCCTGAAGGTGGTGGTAGTTCCCAGCAGTCGATTGGGCTACCCTTCACAGGTAGGAAGGCCATGATTTTGGGAGAAGATGCTTCGAATATGAGTCAAATAATCAAATGATTGATTCACAAACAATTAAGTAGAGTTTGTTTATCTGTTTTCTGCATCTTGCCATAGACGTGAACTGGAAAGGAATTGGAAAAGGAGGCTTCTGAAGGCAAACAGTCATCATAAAATCCATTCTTACTATTCTGTAGAAAGGAGAACATGCAACTCAGCTTCAGAACCGCAATTCCAATAATGACATGTAGCAGGCACAGATATAACTATAGAAGGGAAAATGTCAAAGAAAGAAGTGTCATTTAGAATGAGAATAAATAGTTATGCATGTCTGGGTTTCAATATAATAATTAATAATCATAAACTTTGTCCTTAAAATTATTTTTATTTTTAACCAACACAATAATTATACATATTAATGGCATATAACACAATGTTTCCATACATGGATGCATGTATTCATTGCTTAATGATCAAATCTGATAATTAGTATGTCCATTCCATCACTTCAAATATTTACCATTTCTTTATGGTAGGAATAAGAGTTGAGTCTTTTTTTTGTTTGTTTTTGAGACAGAGTCTCACTCTCTGTTGCCGTGGGTAGAGTGTCCGTGACATCAGAGCTTAGAGAAACCTCAAATTCTTGAGTCCAAGTGACCCTCTTGCCTCAGCCTCCTGAGTAGCTGGGATTACATGCACTTGCCATACCACCCCACTACTTTTTTCTATTTTTAGTAGAGACAGGTCTCCCTCTTGCTCAGGCTGGTTTTGAACTCCTGAGCTTAGTCCATCTACCTGCTTCCACCTCCCAGAGTAGTAGGAAAGCGGGTCTGAGTCACTGCGTCGGTGAGACTTGAATCTTAAGAACAAAATAAAACCATATCTTTTGCTTTTTTTTAGAAAGTGATAGGAAGTTAATTATAATTGAATAACTTTAATAAATATTGAGAGATAACACCACTAAAGATTTGATCAAATAATATAAAGTATTTGCTCCTCTGGAATATGTAATTTTTTAAAGAAATAGACACAATATAAGGTACTACATGTGGAAAGAGAATGAAGTATTATACAAATTTTATCTTTCCTCCTTTTTTACTTGTATATATTTTTCTAGACTTAAAGAAGTAGTAAAAGTCTGCATCTGAAATTGAACAAAAACTTTTGTATACACATTTCATAGTTATGTGAGTTGATTTCTACAGAGTTTTTGCAGACTGTAGCCAAAGGTGTTTTCTTTCTTTCTTTCTTTCTTTCTTTCTTTCTTTCCTTCCTTCCTTCCTTCCTTCCTTCCTTCTTTCTTTCTTTCTTTCTTTCTTTCTTTCTTTCTTTCTTTCTTTCTTTCTTTCTTTCTGCAATTTTTGGCCGGGGCTGGGTTTGAACTTGCCACCTCCGGCATATGGGGCTGGCACCCTACTCCTTTGAGCCACAGAGACACCCCAAAGGTGTTTTCTTTGAGCTGGTCCTCCTTTTAACAAAGCCCTTGAAGAAACTATTGTGTAAGCTGGGTGGCTCATTCTGTGGGCAACATGGCTGCAAGAGTAGACTAAATTGCCCTTTTGACCACGCTGTTTGTACTCAATTGTATTTATCTGGGAGTCATCATTCCTGAGCATAGAGAAGGGGGCTACGAAGTTGAAAGAGGCAAGGATCTAAATGTGATCTCTCTGTAAAATCTCAAAGGTGAGGTGGCAGGTGCATTTCTAATAAGTTTAAAGAGAGAAGAAAAAAAACTCTGTGATTTAATGATGCACTTTGGAATTTAAATTTCCATCCTGCTGCAGTCTGAAGGCTATTCTCTCTCAAGTGAATCACTGAGGGGTCATTTCTTATTATGGAATTGGTTTTCCAATTTTGATCTTATTTGTTGTCCTAAAAAAGTAATATTGATGAAGAATTTTATAATTAATAAATTAATTTGGAATCAAGAAGAGTTCGATTTTGTACTGATAAGCCTTGAAAAATAAAGGTAAGAGAGATGGGTGCATTTGTGAATTGAAGAATTCACTAGTAAGAAAAAACAGGAAACAAATCAGTAAGAATCTGACGGAATACTTTGTATCTTACCTATTCTATTAATACTAAAGGTTAAACACTGAGGGTAGGGTGGCTCATGCTTATAATCCTAGCACTCTGGGAGGCCAAGGCTGGTGGATTGCTTGAGCTCAGGAGTTGGAGACCAGTCTGAATAAGAGTGAGACCCTATCTCAACAAAAAAGAAAGAAAAAAAGAGAGAAAGAGAGAAGGAAAGAAAGAAAGAGAGGAAAAAAAGAAGAAAGAAAAGAAAAGAAAAGAAAAGAAAAGCTAGCCAGGCATGGTAGAGCATACTAGTAGTCCATGGCTGAAGCAAGAGGGTTGATTGCTTGAGCCCAGGAGTTGGAGGTTGCTGTGAGCCATGATGATGCCATGGCACTCTGCCCAGGATGATAGAATGAAACTTTGTCTCAAAAAGAAAAAAAAAAAAAATCAAAGCTTAATTGAGCCCAAAAATTTTAGTCAAAATATTGTTTTTTTGTTTTTTTTTGGCAATTAAATTGGTTGCAAGCCTTCCCTCAATTATAAATTTAAATGATGCCCAGATCACAGGCATTTGTTTACGATCAATGGATTGGCCAGTGGCTTGGGATAATTTACTTTATGGTCTGAGCTTTCCAGTGATTACCTCCATTCTCCCGGTTATGCCCTATTTAATGTGTTATTTTATTAATTTAGTTAGAATACATTTATTTTTGTAATTCCTTTACAGACAAACATGCCCTGAGTAACACTAATTTTGGAAGCACCCATGTGGACATGGAGATATTGTGTGTGTGAATTTAATGTCAGTGAGCTTGTGGACTAGTGGTAAAGATGTGACATATACAATAATCTGAGGGAGAAAATATATAAATGGGTCTGAGAGCAGAGGTGCCTGAGAGTGTGTGGGGTGTGCAGGACGTAAGCTATGAAAAAGTCATTTCAAATCTGGTATTAATGATTTGGAAACCTCCTTATGTCTTTTCATGACAGTGTTGTCACATCAAAGAAGACCAGAAAATTCACTACAGTGGCCAAAGTAGATCTAACTTAATTTCAGGATACGTAATTATTTCCAGACTTTGAATGTTTGACTTAAAAGTTGCCTAAATGGAAAAATTATTTTGGTACTAAAAATACTATAGAAAATTTCACTACAAATGTCCACACAATACTGTTTTTCAGAAGAAAATAATATCTGTTATTTGTTTTATATTAATATTACACTACCTGCCTTAGACTAGCATAGGCTATTACTCTGTTATGTTCTTCTCGGCAAAAGAGCCTCTTTATCGTTCTTGTCTATGGTACCAGCCGCAGACCTCAGAGCAATCTGGGTGCAAGAGTTCCAGACTTACAGATGTAAGACAGAATTATGATTATAATTCTTGGTCAGAGAAAAAGGCTTCTTGCTGAAGAAGGACATCCTTCCTTCCTAGAGCTCAGAAGTGCAAATTGAAATCCATCTAAATTTATAGAAAATGTTTTTAGTATGGAAAATTCCACATCTTCAGAAATAGGAAGAAGCAGAAACATCAGTCCATCAGCCTCCCCAATAGCAATTGCCGGCCAATTAATTTATTTTCTTTATGTACTATCCTGCCACCACCACTATCTCAGAAACTTTGAAGCATATTCCACACTTTTCTGTAAAATTTTCACTATGCACATTTCTAAAGTACAAGAACTCTACTTTTTAAGCCATCACGCATTCCCAAATAACAATAATTCCTTAATGTTAATAAATATCTCATCATTTCAAATTTCCTTGATTGCCTCATAAATGTATTCTTATTTTCTTAACTATTTCTTCTTATTTTTCTGAACCCTTTTCTTAAGCCACTTAGATATTATTGAATGCTTAGTTTGATCACTCCAAATTTGCTCAAGAAGCACTCTGATCTAACTTTACTTGCTTATAGTAGGTAAAGAAATTAAAAGGCCCTTTACAGTAGAACCTCCATAGCTGACCACCTTGCTACACTGACCACCTCCTTATGTTGATCTAATTCTCATGAATAATGATTGAAATACAATTTATTTTAAGCTATGCACTTAAAACTCTACTTTTTCTTGTTTTCTTGCAATTTTTCATTTATTACTGAATTAAATCATTCATCCTGCTGAGTCCCTGGCTGGATTATGCTGATAGCGTCCCCTTCGTGCTAATATATTTGCCATGCTCTTTTGACCTCTCTATTTACTGTCAATAGGTGTATAATCCAGAAGATTGGCCAGATTCAGGTTTGTTATTTTTTGTCTATCTACTTTGTAGGTAATGTTGATGGATTCCAAAGAAGTTATCAAGCATTTGCTTGCCTTACTGTGATGTTGCAGCCATTAATGATCAGGGCCTAGATCCATTCATTTATAAATGTGGGTGCCAAATACTGACATTCTACTAGAAGTAATTATGTATATTATTCATTTATTAGCTATAATATTCCCCCCATCAAATATTTGGTTGCCTTAAGTTAAAGCTCAATAGGCAGAATCAATGCTTCTTTTATTTGCCAGCTTACAAAAAAAAAAAAAAAAAAAAAGAAGAAGAAGAAGGAGGAAGAGGAGGAGAAACTTCCTACTCTGAAGTTTATTCCAAAGATAATCAATTAGGTGTTTAGTTTTCTTGAAATTTCTTATCATTGATGTTATTATAATTATTGGTACACAGATTAGCCCTCCAGTCCTTTTGAAACATCCACAGTAATCTTTGGTTTTCTTCACAGCTTTCTGGGAACATTGTGTTCATGTCCTATTCTGAATCAAAAATCAACCCTTTCTCTAGAAACATATCATCCACTGTGTCTGTGCAAACTTGTGCTCCTTCTATTTTTAACCCCCATTCAAGAAGTCATTTTTATTTTTACTTTTTATAAATTATTTACTGAATTCTTCTACCTTCTTTTCAAATCTTCCTATCTCCAATCACTTAATTTTATCTTTTTATAATGTCATTCTATGTTCATTAAAAATTTTTTTTTATTGGCACGTGGTAATTGTATGTGTTCATGAGGTACGATGAGATTTTTAGTGCATGTATACATTGTGTAATTATCATGTCAGGATAATTAGCATATCCATCATCTCAAATATTTATCATTTCTTTGTGGTAAGAACATTCAAAATCCTATCTTATTGATATTTTAAAGTATACAATGCCTTATTATTAACTATAGTCACCCTACTGTACAACAGAACATAGAACTTATTTTTCTAACTATAACTTTGCACCCTTGACCAACATCTCCCCAAAACCTGCTCTCCCATACTGCCCTAGTGTCTGGTAACCACTGTTCTATTCACTTCTTCTATGGGATTAACTTTTCAGATTCCACATGTGAAAGAGATCATGCAGTATTTGTCTTTCTGTGCCTGGCTTATTTCACTTAATACAGTCTCCTCCAGGTTCATCCACATTGTCACAGGAAACAGGATTTTGTTGTTTTATCTGGCTAAATAGTATTTTATTATGTATATATAGTATATTTTCTTTAGCCACTTGTCTGTTGTTGAATGCTGAGGTTGATTCCGTTTCTTGGCTATTGTGAATAGTGCTACAGTGAACGTGGGAGTGATGACAATTGCTACAAAATACTGATTCCATTTTCTTTGTACATAGACCTAGTGACGACCTAGTGACGGGACTGCTGGATCATATGGTCGATCTATTTTTAGTTTCTTGCACTAATTTACTCTCTCACTAATAGCAATGTTTATGTTATATTGTATCACTTTTTAAATTCCTATAAACTTTTAAAAAATATTAGGTAACAGATTTGATCAGTTTTGTGCGCATGTCTTTCTGACATGCTTCCAGAACTTTTGAGGCTTTCTTCCTATCTTTGTTTTCCTTTTATTCCACCCTTACTAATTATCTATAGGATTTGACTGGAATAATTTTCAGTACTCATCTTTCAATCAAATTGTTTTCCCCTTTAGGAGGGAAAGGTAGATTCAAGTATGTTTTCTATCTCCAAACTCAAGTGTTCACTACCATCTATTGTTTTCATGACATGAACAAAAATATGGCCTTATAATTTTTGAAATCTTCCTGCTTTTACTTCCCACTTGCTTTTGTCAGGACCCTTCTCTTTCCTGTGCTCCCTGTATCTTACCATGTATGAGGAATTGTCCTGGAAAGGTACTTTGGTTTTGTGAGGTTTCGTGGACTCCAGATCACATTGGCACCCTCAGAGCTGCTCTCAGATCTTTCACTCATCTGCAAGTTGGAGCCTCAAGTGTCAACTCTTTAAGTCTCTGCTGCTTTCTCCTGAATATTTGATTGTGGGATTATCTGGCTCTAAAATTACCTTTTTTCTGATATGAGGACAATTGATGCTAGCACATGGTGGGGAGAAGAGAAATGGGGGAGGGAAAAGAGGGACAGAGAGGGGGGTTGTGGGGCCACAACTGTGTTTGACACACCTTTTGGGGGGCAATGCACTATTAATAGAGGGAACTTCATCCAGCACACACAAGCAGTGTAACCTGGCTCATTGTACCCTCAATGATTCTCCAACAATAAAAATGAAATGAAATGACATGAAATGAAATGACCGTTCCCCCCACAACTTCCTCCCATATGCTTTCGGATTCCACATGCAGGTCTGTCTGCTGCTCTTGGCATTTTGTTTCACCTGGCAATGTGTGACAGTTCATGTGGACATTTTGTAGATCTTGTCCCTGAGATTTTGGTTTTGCTATCCCAGATTTTTTTCTTTTTGTGCGTGTGGGTGTGTCTTAGAGAAAAAGACTTCTTCCATGTAGCCACCATCATTTCCCCCAGAATGCTCAGCCATTCGTACTTGAAATAAAATTGTAGGGAACATCATTCTCATCATCAGTACATTTTACCTGTCTTTTTTTCCTGGCTGCAAGTTGCCCACAGCTCCCCACTTCAACATAATAACATGATTGAGCAATGTCACATCTCATGTAGGGGCTCTTTCCGCATCACTTTCCAGCTAATCACTGAGGCTTGTGCCCTATGCATAGTCATCTTCACAGGTAGGGAAGTGAGAAGATTAAGGAAACCGTGGGCTTAATGGCTGATAATGGAGTAAGGTATTATTTTTCTCAGATAAAATATTCTAAGATGATTTAGACTGAAAGTTTAAAATGAAACCTCTCCTTTCCTGGAATCATATTGCAAAGGTGAATGTTCACATGAAATGTACTTAGACTTCAAAGTAAAAGGTAAAACATTTTCAGAGCTTCCAAATTCACACTGTTATATTATAATTCCGCATTACTTCTTAAGGTCATTGAAGAAAATAATTTCGTACTAAGGTAAAAATTGACTTTATTAAATATAGGTATTTTTAGGCATTTTACATGTTTATATTTAAGAAAAGTGTTAAGACTATATTAGGTTCTAGCCATTCTTAAAAAAATCTAGGATAAAGACTACTGATTTGAAGGAAAACATGGTATAAATAGGAAGATAATCTAATGCTAAAAATAGTTGTGTCTGTTCCTGGGTCACAAATCATACCTAAACTTAGTAATTTAAAAAAGAATGCAATTTATTGGCTCACAATTTATGAATTAGCAATTCAGGCTGGGATTGGTTTTGTGTATCGATCTATGCTGTCTTCATCTGTGGCCACCCAGGAGGTGGCCATCATCTGGCTAATCTCCTGGGGCTGCTGGCTCTCACATGTCTGGCCGTGGGTGCTGGCTAATGGTTAGTGGAGGTGTCTCCATTGGGCTGGGTCAGGGCTCTGCACATGCAGGTGCTTCACAGAGGTAAGCACTGGTGCACGTGTGCCTTATAAGCCTAAACTGTTAATATGTCAGTGGGCCAAAGCAAGTTCCATGGCTAAACCCAAGTTTGTTGGTATAGAATTACACAAAGGTGAGGATGCAGTGCGGCCTGATTCACTGGGAGCCGACATTCTAACAGTCTCCTGCCATAATCATACCAAAGAAAACACCTGAAGGCAGCTGATGAAAAATAAGGGTTGGCTTGAGACAAGGGGCAGTAATCTAGGGCTCCCAACATCTAAATGATTCTGTTCCCTCTGGAAATTCCCCAGGATTTCAGTAGTTGGTCAACTATGTGCTGACACCAGAGGAAAGGACATGACTGAGCATCAGGGGTGCCCGACCCTCAATCCTTCTCTGCATTTTCATGTTATTTTGACTCAGCATATTTTATTTTTTCTTTCTTTCTTTCTTTTTTATTTATTTGTTATTTTTTATTGTTAAATCATAGCTGTGTACATTAGTGCAATCAAGGGGTACAATGTGCTGGTTTCATATACAATCTGAAATATTCTCATCAAACTGTTCAGCATAGTCTTCATGGCATTTTCTTAGTTATTGTATGTAGACATTTGTATTCTGCATTTAGCAGATTTCGCCTGTACCTGTCTCAGCATATTTTAAAAATGATTCATAATGTACTCTCTGCAAAGTATTTTTAAAAAATAATGACATCTTTTCTAACTGTATACAACAAACATGCTATAGAAAAAAATATTCCTCTGTTAATTCTCTTACTAAGTGAAATTCTATGTGTGCAATATAACTAAGAGGTATAAGGATCATAGTGATTGAAGTTTAAATACTACACTTTCTTCTATAAAACTGAAAGTAGGATTCCTGCTGATTCCTACAGGGTTATTTTCTTCAATAAAAGACTGAGCAGAGGCCATTTTTTGCCAGTAGAATCTGAGCATAGTGGTCCACATCTCACTGACCTCAGGTCTCCCCTCACATTATCCTGAGTGAATGTGACATATGGCAGAGCTCCTGTGGTTTGGCCACTGATTTTGCTCCTGATGAAGGTTAACAGTGTTGGCTACTCTAAATCTTACACAACAAATTGCTGACCTCTGGGGTTTCCTATCATGTTTAGCAGGTATTCCACAATAATTTCAGTGCTTACACAATGTAAAAACACTAATATTGAGCTTATGAAAGCATTTCATGTTTAGAATACTAAACAACTGTTTACAATTGTGAACAATCACATTACATTCTAAGTAAACTAATAGCTATAAAGGGTCTGTTGCTTTAGAAGTAGCAGTCACTGTTAACTGTAAAGTTGCTCACTGAATTCATTAACAGGAGCAACTATTTGCTGCTAACTTATTCTTGGGAAGACTATTCCTTTGTTTGACACTGATTCTGAATTTATGGGAACATTTACTGATTTATCTTTTCCACATTCAGTGTGCCCCCTTAAGATCTGTGAATCGGTTACCGTCACTGTTGCCTGGAACCAACCAGGGACAAGGAAGACAAAAAACAGAAACGGTAAGCAAGAGAGTCTTTATCTCCTCTAAGAAATATCAACTAAAATTACTCACAGCCTGCTCATTGAGAACTTGGGCAAAAGTCAAAAGTATCTATGTTTCATACAGTTATTTCAGGACTTATATGCCCCCTGGAAACTCTAGATTCTCCACACCTTGAAGAGGAAGACCTTGCTAGATTGAAGTAGTTTTATCTTTTTACTGGGCATTTTGTGTTTTGTCTTATTAGAAATTTGTAAAACACATATTAGCCAATATAAGGCAATAAAGGGATAGAGGAATCATGGGAAGAGATGGGGTAGAGGGAATCAGGCTTTATAAAGCACATAAGACGAATCAAATCCTCAGATTCCATTTGCTGCCCCACCCCCACCTTGTTTGTGGAACACATCAACATTCAGACTGGTCTCTGCACCACTAATTGGACAGAGCACCGCATCGGCATTCTGAGGAAGCATTCCAATGGTCCTCAGTGATGGTCACTCCGGAAACTGCTTAGAGCCTGTGCAGCTGAAGTGCTCAGGAAAGAAACAAATATACTTAATATAATATGCTTGCTCTATTTTTCTTAATTAGCATTTATTCCCTGTAAGAGGTTGATTTCTGTTTCGACAGGGAGTAATCTAACTGTATATCCTCTCAAATCATAAAAGGAGGATTACAACATCTCAGTTTTTCATCCTTCTTGTAGAAACATATGGAATTTAATGTTCTTTTATAATTGCTCCTATTTGGGAAGCCTGAAACCCATTAGCTGAGATAGGTAAAGCACAGCGTTGATGAGGATACTGTTCTTTCTCTTCCCATCCCAGCAGGAATCCCCACCTCAAAGTGTGCACCGTTTCCCACATGAGAAACAGGTGAAGAAGTGTAAGTCTGTTACCGCTAAGCTGTGAGGCAGCCACAAATATTTCCCTCCAAAGTTAACATGGATGAGAACTTTTGTGCAAAAGTAACTTTCTCTTTTTGTAGAAATACAATTAAAGGAAAGTTTTTACCTTCAGTTCCGTGAGTAGAAAAATAATTTCATAGTCAGTATCTGCATATTTGATAGTGTTTGCAATGAAGAATAAAAGATATTTTTATTGCAATTTTTTTAAGGAGTATTTTTCTAGAGGTAGGATTCAGTCCCAATTTGGGGAACCTTATGTAATATAAATATGTCTCGGGGATATGAAGAATCAGCTGTAACTAATTTTATTACAAGGTTTTTGAGTTTTTTCTTTTCTCCCAGCTTTCTGAAAAAACTTGATTCTGACTTCCTCTTGTCAGAAATTACTTTTTGTTGGCATTTGCAAAAGAAGTTCTTGGGTAGGTGTCTGGTAACTTGGTCACTTCTAACTAAGTATCTCTTGGTTTCTCTAAATACATGCATTTAGTAAACTTTAGGGAGCAGGTAATCTGAAAGTAAGTTTAAAAACCTACTTTTGAAACATTTATATTCAGTAATTGTTGATCACATCTATTTCCGGTAGATACATTTTTTTGGCAGAGCAACAGTGCTTTTGGAACAACTGATCCCACCAACCTTATCTTCTTGGTTATTTCATAAAGATGTTACTCGAGAAAAGAGCTTACCCTTTCTTTGGGAGAACTTCAGTCCATGAAATGCAACTTCGTTAAGACCAGGCCTTCTTCCAAGGTCAGTGTGAGGAAGGTCAGTATCCCCTTTCATGTGACCGTCCAGTCCCAATGGGACCCATACTATGGTGTGGCTAAGGTGGGATCTCAGCTCAACAGGATTCCATTAAGTTGTTGTGTCACTCTGAGGAATTTTAACAATGTCTTACACATATCCCATTCTGGAAAATCAACATAATCATCATTTTACTAATTATGAAATAATTGAAGTCTGTCCTTGGATTATTTTCTCCTTTTCATCAGGTGCCTCCTTTCCACTTTTTGTCTTTCTGTGGGTTCCAGCACAGTGGCTTGTAGTCAACTTCTGATTTCTGAAGTCAGACAAAGACAGCCTCCTTTAAAATCACTTATAATTCAATCTCTGATATATTCAGACCTGAGCTGTCAATGACCAACCTTTTGTTTCTTTCTTTTCCCAGGGCTATTTATATTTTAACAAAGCATCACAGAATTTCAAGTAAAATGAGGGTAGTGGAAAAGAAGAGCAGAAAAATATATATTTTAGGTCAATATGAAATGCAAGTCAAATTACATGGAGGGACCCCTGTCTGAATATTGCCAGTGAAGTAAAACAGGGAGGCAAACAAATAAATCGCTCAGAGATGTTTTTCTTTAGAAGTATAGAATTTACAGGAAAGCTTCAATGCAAATAAAATTTGTTTTCTTAAAGCAACATTTTTTTTGTTTGAAAAGTATTTCTAAATACCTACATTTTACTATTGATAATTTTGAGTATCTATGTGTCTCCGTGTTCGGCCTACACTGGGAATGATGAACACTGTGTGGAGTGAAAGACTAAGTATCAGAGATTATGAGTAAGTGATGGATGCCAGAGACTTCCCACCTTCCGTTCTACCCCACACTTCCTTGCGTGTGCTATTCGTTGAGGTAGGAGCTTAGAAAACTGGAATGGCTCAATCTTTGTTTCAAGACGCTTTTAACATACATCAGAGAGTAAATAAGTATGACTTTTAACATGTAGAACAGAGTGCTTTATTTAAAGTAGAGATGGAATAAATGCTCACCTAGTATGGTTTAAAGGATCTTTAAATTACTGTTTTAAATTAATCTGCTTTTTTTTTTCTTTTATTTATTTATTTTTTTATATATTATATTTTTTTAATTGTTAAATCATAGCTGTGTACATAAGTGCAATTGCCTGTATCCATTCTAAGATGCACCATAGCTGTATCCATTCTAAGATGCACCATAGATGTGGCCCTGCCCATTACCCTCCCTCCACCACAACCTCCCCCCTCCCTTCCCCTGCCTTGGCCCTTTCCCCATAGTCTTGTGCTATAGTTGGGTTATAGCCTTCATGTGAAAGCTATAATTTAGCTTCATGGTAGGGCTGAGTACATTGGATACTTTTTCTTCCGTTCCTGAGATACTTTGCTAAGAAGAATATGTTCCAGCTCCATCCATGTAAACATGAAAGAGGTAAAGTCTCCATCTTTCTTTAAGGCTGCATAGTATTCCATGGTATACAT
>CAUYPK010097260.1:0-33648 GCA_963574355.1 Loris lydekkerianus | reverse complement strand
AACATCACACCTGTTATCAGAAAACCCCCACCCTAAACTCACCCGCAGGCCTATTCCCCTCTGCCTGTATTTATATGGCTGTTGAAAAATAAAGTTTGGGGAGTTTGATCAGAATCCTGTCTTGCTCCCCGTTCTTCGTGTCTCTTGTTCCTTTCTTTCACTCTTTCAGCTCCATATCCTAGGTCCCTGCTGAACTAGTCCCGCAGGAGGGGCACATTAAGACCTTGTTCTCTGATCCATAATAAAGGAATACCAGCCATCCCCGTAACTCTCAGAATTCTCACATTTCACAGCTAAAGACCCATTTCCTGATCCTGGCATTGAGGAAGCTCAGGTAAACAACAAGAAAATCAAAAAACGTTTCTGCAGCACCTCAATCTCCAGGCTGCAATTAGATTCTAAAACCAAAAAAAAAAAAAAAAAAAATCGCCTCTCACGTTAGCATTTAATGATTAAAAAAAAAAATTAAATTCTCCTTCTGTAATCAATTCTGCTGTAGTGCTTGCATTCTCCATTTAATTTCACTGTGCTCTGGTGCCACCTAATGCTCATCTTCTCTGGCACACATGTGTTCCTTCATTCTTCTGTAGATGTTATTTTAATCCCCACCAGCCAAACTTCCCTTGTCTTAAAAATGTCCATCTGGGGCAGGGGCTCATGCCTGTAATCCCAGCTCTCTTGGAGGCCAAGGTTGGTGGATTACTTGAGGTCATAGGTTCGAGACCAGCCTGAGCAAGAGCAAAACTCATCTCTAAAAATAGCCAGGTGTTGTGTCAGGCACCTGTAGTCCCAACTACTTGGGAGGCTGAGGCAAGAGGATCACTTGAGCCCAGGAGTTTTGAGGTTGCTGTGAGCTATGATGCCACAGTACTCTACTGAGGGTGACAAAGTAAGACTCTGTCTCAAAAAAAAAAAAAAAAGAAAAAGAAAAAGTCCATCTGTCACCAAGCCCTCCATAACTGTTGCCACTGTTTCCACGACATTTGGTTGTTTCTTCTGAAAACTTACAGATCGCGTCAAGAAATTCAACAAGGGTGTCTATCAGACTGAGTTCCTTGTAAATGTTCTCTGCAATGAAGAGGCCCATGCTGCTGGTGTATTGAGGTGGGTGGGGTAGCCCAGAGACACACCTGTCAGGAGGTAAAGAAGCACAGGGAGAAGGTGGGCAGCAGCGTGGTTTCAGCGGAGGCCTCCTCAGGCCTACAGGCAGCTCTGGAACTAGGACCATAGGGTTATCCCAAATAGAGGAGAGAGAGATGGGCCTGCATATCCTGTACCAACCAGTCATTGGCTGGTTTGGAGGGACATAGCTTGGGGGAAGTTGTTTCCTGAGACTGAGGGCAAGATGCTGCAGGGTAGGCGATGAGGGCCTACGCTCCACCAGGGCTGGGGGAGCGTCCTGTATCCACCAAGGGCCCATCCTCACCAAGTCTTGACCTGCTCATTTGCCTACACAAGTAGATCTTAAATTAAAGGGGATCTATCTCTTAAAAATAAACTGTATAATCCATACACACTTGTTTTTTGATCACAGATGACTTCTGAGAACAGGTGCTTCCTCTCAGGTGTGAAATGGTTATGGAAAGTTGGCACCTCCCATGTGAAGTTCTACGCACAGGGCCTCTGACAGGTCCCTAAACACTACTTAAACCCCTTTAAAAGATGTCAAAAGCATCATTATTCTTAACCATCACGCCCATTGTTAGTAAGTGAAAAGAAATGAGACAGAGAAACAAAAAAACACAAGAACAGTGAGATAAGGATGCCTAACTCAGTTCTCAGAACCAAAACCTGAGGGAGGACTGTGGGGACAGCTGTGAAGTTAGAAGATCAGGAATCAAGTGAGAACATCCGGATTTGAGAAAGGGATCGGCTCTGCCTCTTTTACCTTGAAAAATAAAAATCCCTATTAATCGTAGTTGTAGCAACGTGGGGAATTCTCAGGAGCTTAATTCAAAACCTTATGATCTCAAAAGAGTATGGCTATTCAGATCTTTGACACATTCTTTTTTTAATTTTTTTTATGTTTTATTTATTTTTTGAGATATTCTTTTAATAAAATGAAACATCAAAACTATTCGATAAATATTAAAGAAATTAAAGGCAAAATTCTTTTATGTCAAGCTATCTAATCTCTCCCTAACCATGATGCCTGATTTAAGAGCGAAGTTTTTCTTCAATCACAGAAACAAGATCTATTAGTTATTCAATTTCCGTTTCATGTTTACGGGGCATTTACCATGTGTGGTGCATGCACAGAGCCAAGGATGTGACTACAGCGGACTCTTCTTAGGCCTCCACTTTAAGATATGACAGAGAGAAATTCTGCAAGCATAGAAAGGCTAAGCATTACAAAAATATTATCTATAAAGTGCAGGCCACCTCTGACTTCCTGTATTAGTGGGAAGCCCGTTTACTGGCTTCATTTGCCCAGAGAAGCAAGCTCACTAATGGGGCCAGTGTCCAGATGAGGCCTCCTAACGTGGGACTAGTAGCTCTAGCTTGCGTTCTTGGAGTTTCTCATTCCCCAGACAGACTCAGAACCATTCCCCAGCAAGGCTCTGGATCAAAGCAAGTCTCTAGTTAGCACCTCCCACCTCTACTAGCACACAACTTCATTCAAAGTTCCACTATATGCCAGCCTTTTATCACCTCATACTCAGTCCCATGGCACCTGTCCAACTTAGGTCTCCACCACAAATTCTACAGATTACACTTATTCACTCCTACCCAACCTCCTAACTCAAAATTTACAGTTGTTTATCCAGCAATTAGGAAGGAGGAACCTAGCTGAATTAATTCATACTAAAGTGTAAATAGCTATTCTGTAAGGCTCCAGGAGACACTCATGTAACTTTGGAAGATATTTGTTAACCCAAATGTGGAGATGAACAGGCTATCAGCACTGACAGAGTCAAGGAGGATGTGCCGGAATCTTATGTGGCTTCACTAGGCCCTCTTCCTATGACCAAGTAGCTAAGTTATTCCCCTACTTTTATAGCAGAGAAATGTGAAGTTCAGAGAGGGTAAGCAACTTACTCATGCTCTAAGAAACAGTCTGCCTGGTCCTCTCTCCACTCTGGCAAAGGCAACCAGTCTGCTCCCCACCCCAGGGGCAGGCAGCTCTTCTGGACCATTCTTTCTCTTGAGCTACCATCTCTTCCTTTGCATTGGAACAACAAATCCTCTAAAAACACCAGTGCTTTCCAGAGTGTGATGGCAAAGACAGAGGAGAAACTGAGGCAGACATGGGTCAATACCACTAAAGCATATTTATATAAATGAAGCTGTTTGTAAGTGAGGGAAAGATCAGGCATGGCTTACAGGCTAGGCTCTGAGAGAGGAAGCATGGGATGACATCTTAACTCCTTCACGTCCTTAGCCCCCAACCATTAGCATCACCTCTATAAAGTACGACCTGTAAGTTTTTCCAACTTCCTAAGACCGAGTCAACGGTGCAGGCTGTAGGTTGGCTCAGGTGCTATGATTGGTACTGAAAGTAACTTTAAAACTGGACATCTCATTACTACAGCTTTACAAATACCAAAACCCATTCAGGAAGAAAAGCATAAAAATTAATGTAGTTTATATACTTTTTAGAAATGTTGTAGTCTATGCTCATTTTACATTAACAACAGAAAAAACAGTTTCCCTCTCCTGGACGGCGGCAAGCCCATGCTCCAGGCCAGCAGCTGGGTCCAGCAGCTCCCAGACGGATTCTCATCTTCCCAACCACTGGTTATTGATCAAACCCCACATGGGCATTGAAAATTTTTGCTTGCTCATAGCAATGTGATTTTCCATAAAGACCCACCTCTCTGCCACTCTCAACTCACAGCATGGATGCCCTTCCAGTCCCAGCTCCAGAGACGCACAAGTGTCCTGGGCCAGAGCACCTGGACACAGTAGGCAGAGTACGCATCCTCTCCGCTGAGACTCACTTCCCAGCACTGTCTGCCCACCTCAGGGGCACAGCTGTAAGGAGGATGGATGCCAAGAGCTGCCGGGGGCTGCCACATGGACAGCGCCTGCCTGAAAGGGAGCACATGCACAAAGCCAAGTTTTTCTGGAAGAAGGAAGAACAGAAAGGTAGAACTGCAGAGACAGAGTCCTGATGACACAGTCTGAGGCCCTGGGTCCAGCCTGCCTGGGGCATTTCAGTCCTAATCCAGAAAGAGTTGAGCTCCTGTAGTCTGCAGTGAAAGCCTCCAAAAGCAGACCCCCGTGATGCCAGGACTGGGCTCTGACGTCTCATTAGCCACCTCCACTCCTGCCCACTTCTCCTCAGACATGCCCATCACCAGGCTGAGAGCTGCTGGGTGCCTCTTTAGCTCCCAAGCACGGCCAGCCAGCAGGACCTGTGGGGATCAGTCTCCTGCCTTCTGGTGTACCCAGAGTCAGCTGTCAGGGGCTCCTCTCCACCCCAGCTCCCGGCACCTCCCTTCTCACAGGCTGCTGCCCCAAGTGGAGAATCAGGTGTGCAGGCAAGGAGCTCCGGCTGAGGTCTGTGGTTGGTTTGTTTATTTCACAGGAAGCAATTACCTGTGCTTCCACCTGCGAAGGCCACACACACAGCAAATTCATGTCTCTGAGTTACCCACCTCTCAAGCTTGAGACCCGCCCTCAAAGCAAAGCTCTTTCTTCAAAAAGATTTTATGGACTTCTGCGATTTCTAATATAATTATAAGGTGACCGTGAAATGATTGAAAGGAAATGAACAGAGAGCTGACCGGACCCAGGCATGCTCACTGTGCTGCTGGTGTAGACCAGAGTGACATCTGTGCAGCTGCTACGTGAGCTAATTAAGCCTCTGTACTCATCTCCTGAGAGAAAGGAATCCCCATGGCTTTATTTACTTAACAGCAGGGTGGGATATATCACCTGGTACAGACATTTATCTTCCATGTACATGTACTATCTCCCCATCTAAAAGAAAAGATTTCTGGAGGGCAAGGACCCCAGCTCTCCAGCATCTAGAACAGATGTCAGATCCCCTGGGTGTACATCTGATGTTGACCCGGGAGGACCATCGGAGACAGGTTCCATTAGATATTATGTCCTCCGGCACAAGAATCTTGCTTCTCAAGGTTTCAGACTGAAAAACAGTCTTGATACAAGAATGTATAAAATGGGAACAGAAATCAACTTCCAGGAAAGAGAGCCTCATATTAACAAAAAACTCTAATCACGAGGAAATTCAGTTCCCACTCACACCCTAGTGTGGACTTGCAGGGCACAGCTGCTTTTTATTTCTGGGCACATCTGCACGCCTTGCTAGGATCCAGTCTACATTACACATCCTTCCTTCTGAAAACCGACCCGTCTCAGTACCTGTGAGAAGATCAGGGTTGAAAATCCAGAGGCTCAAGCTAAACTTTTGTAATGCTAACGGTGCCGTCTCAGTTTCAGGAAAATTATCAGAGTCTTCCTCTTATCCCAAAGGCTCTGGAACCTGTGGTTGAGAAGTCATTCTCCTTACTTGAAGGAGCACACACAATGTTGGCTTTGTGTGCACTTGTCTTTCTTTCTTTCTTTCTTTCTTTCTTTCTTTCTTTTTTTTTTTGCAGTTTTTGGCAGAGGCTGGGTTTGAACCTGCCATCGCCAGGTATATGGGGGTGGCGCCCTACGGCTTTGAGCCACAAGCACCGCCCTGCACTTGTGTTTCTTTATGAGGACAACGCCACAACTTTTGTTAGTTTCTGAAAAGGGTTTATTATAACCAAACAGAATTAGAATTACTATAAAATCCCTTTACAACTTGACTAGGACAGTATCTACTTGGTTAGGACTGCAATAAAGTGCTGCCTAAAGAACAAACAAAAATAACGACAACTATATCACATTTTTCTATTACAGCACATAAAGAAGATGTAACCACCTTTTTGACTTGGATGCGGCTTCTGTCATTGAGAATTTTTACTAGATGCTGGTTCCTACCCTGGATGGAGCATTTCTCATCGTAGTAGTTGGCTGGGGAGGGCTGTCTTAGACAAGGCTTGTACAACTTCTGAGCGCTCACAGTCGCCAAATATGCTAGAATCCCTACTGGGACTTTCACAGAGTAGCAGGTGGTTTATATTGCCACTTCAGGTTTGATTGGTACAGGGGTCCTCAAACTACGGCCCGCAGGCCACCTGAGGCGGTGTGATTGTATTTGTTCCCATTTTGTTTTTTTACTTCAAAATAAGATATGTGCAGTGTGCATAGGAATTTGTTCATAGTTTTGTTTTGTTTTTTTTACTTTTTTTTATAGTCCGGCCCTCCAGCAGTCTGAGGGACAGGGAACTGGCCCCCTGTTTAAGAAGTTTGAGGACCCCTGGTTCCTTGAGAAACTTTTACTTCTTTTTCCCCTGCTGGCATCATACGACAAACGCAATGGTGAGTGTTGTGGTCTCCTTCTCACTTAGGAGCACGGCTGAAAATCTATTTCATAAATATTAATATTGACCATACATGAAAATATAAAACTTAGTTTTTTATAACTGGGGAAATATAAAACTTAAGTCTCCTTCACTATGCTTTAGATCTGTTCAACAGGCAGTCTTCCCGAGTACCCCACAATTATGTTAACAAACAGTACATATTTTTTTAATGTATACCTTGTTACAGAATCCCTTTCCAAAGTTCTTCATTATTTTCTGCCCTAACTTCAGGAAAGAAGTTGAAAGCTCATAGAAAATATGTTTTTCATATTTCAAAATATTTCATATTTCAGAAGCTATAACATCTGAACCGCTGAGCTTTATCTAACTTTTGTCTCTAGGTAGGCCCTGAAATGTGCTGGCCAGGAAATCTCTCCCCGGAGCCTTGCTGATGAATGTTAGACCGCACTTCTTGGCTTCATTTACCTTCTAGTATGCAATAAAAAAAGCAATAGGAAGAATTAAATGGCATGTTTTTCCAGGGGGAAATATATTTTCAACCTTTAGGTATTTCTATTTCTTATAGGCATTTAAAAAAGATTATATTCTAGAAAGAAAGAAAAAGTTGCCCCAACCTATCTCCTTATCTTCTTACACAACAACTCTGTGAGCGTAATGTGACTCCACAAAGAGCAACAAAGAAAACATATTCCCAGACCAAAGGCACAAGTTTCCTGAAGATGGTTCTCCTCTTTGTGGATGAGCATCTGGGCAAGATCTCAAGATGGCCATAGAACTTGCTAAAGTCCAAAATCTCCCCAGGACCCACAAGGTCACACAATCCTAGTCCCATCTCCCTCACACCACATCCCAGCTGCCCAGGCAATCCTTCTCCAAGTGCCTTCTGCTGTGGTTTCTTCTGCCCAGAACTGTCTGCCACGTCCCTTCCTCCCCTGGCTCCACCAACGCCACCAACTCCTATTCCTTCTCTGCGTTCCATCCTACATGTCACTGCACGAGTAAACTTTTCCTGATTTTCCCTTTTTCTCAAGATTAGGTTGGGACGTCTTATAATTCATCCTGTAGTTCTATGTACTCCTCCGATTCAGTTATCACAAGAGTAATTGGTAATGATTTTTGCACTTTTAAAAATGTAATGGAAGTGTCTTCTAATAGATCATAAGCTCTATTTGAGTAGGACTTGGTCTGTCTTCTTTATCAAGGTATTAACAAGATACCACATCTACAACACCATAGATATTTAATAAATTTTTGAGGAAGGGAGAGAGGTGAATCACTGAAATCACTGGTATTGGATTAGGAGGAGATCTTCCAGCCACACGTATATATCTGAAGCTGGTTCATTATGTAGAACATTTTAACTGAATTTTTTCCCCAGCCCAAGATGTCTGGAAAACAACCACCTGGCAATGCCCGTGAGCAGAGTTTGCAGCTCCACAGTGCTCAGGAAAGCTGTGGAACACAGCAATTAGACTCCTAAGTTTTGAAGCCAGGCACTCAGCTGCCACTTACCAGCTGTGTGAACTTGGGAAATGTCCTTGCCTTTTCTGAGTTTCCACTGATTCATCTATAAAATGAGGCTAAGAATTTCTGCCCCTTTAGAGTGTCACAAAGATTAAATGAAATAATGTGTGCAAAAGCAATTAAGACAGCGACTGGCCCGAGACTAATATCTGAGCACTGCTATTATTATTACCAAGAAACATCAGGAGTTGTGCCTTAATTCAGAAGACATTATCTCATATTTTGCCTTCTCCTTCTTAAAAGAATATGCCCCAGGGTGGCGCCTGTGGCTCAAGGAGTAGGGCGCCAGCCTCATATACTGGGGGCGGTGGGTTCAAGCCCGGCCCTGGCCAAAACTGCAAAAAAAATAGAATATGCCCCAGACATCTTTAAAGAACAACCAGATGCTCAGAAAGCAACTCAGTGTCCTGTTCAAAGATCCTAATTCCTAGACTAAATACAGAATGCACACCATTATTTTTCAGAGAAGTTTGACAATGTGATTTGAAGATGTGAGACATGTACAGAACTCATAAAATACATACAGTAAATACAAAATACAAAATATTCACTTACGAGTTCTTAGAACAAAGCCTACAAGCAAAGAAACAAACCAGCTCCCATCATTCACTGGATACTTTTCTCCAACTAATAATGTCACCTTCCTCTAGCCATCTATCCAAAACAATGGTGAGATTGAGAGCCCTCAGCAAGGCTGGTGTAAGGGAGAGCCAGACTCAGCCACGAAACACAGGTTTGGGCACCAGTCATGTACTAGTACTGGCATGGTGACTTGGCCTTGGCAGAAATCACATGTCCATTAATTTCCAGCTTTGCCACTTACTATGGACAGAACCAGGACTACAGAAGAGTCCCTGAGCCTCTCTAAAAATTCCCATACTTACGATGCAACTAACAACACTTATCTGTCAGAACCATTGTGAGGTTTAAGTGATGTAATGTGTATAATCTACAAAGAGTATTTGAGATACTCGTCTACAATGCCTAGCAGATAGATTCATTTCATTTCTTCCTCTAATACCATGATTTTCATGGAAAAAGAAAGTGTTAATGACAGAAACAAGATGCAAAATCATAAGAGCCTTATGATTTATAACATGGTTCTAATAAAATCAGTACAGAAATAATGATGATGATCTGGTGGGGTATGTGGTCAGGAAGAATTTATTTATTTATTTGCAGTTTTTTGCCGGGGCTGAGTTTGAACCCGCCACCTCCGGCATATGGGGCCGGCGCCCTACTCCATTGGGCCACAGGTGCTGCCCAGGAGGAATTTTTTAAAAGTAGAATTGTCATATAAAAGTTGCCAGCTCTTTCTAACTGTCCAAGAGAGCAGGGCTGGCTCAGTAGTGGAGCAAGGATTGTGTCTGACTCCAAACCTTCTCACCATTATGCTGGACGTATTTTTATTATATTTGCTTTTTATAAGATAATCTTCAGAAATAGGAAAAATGGGAGGGAATAACAATGGCAAGAAGGGCTGTGATGTCGCCATGGACATGGCGAGGCAGGTGGGTCTTTAAAATGTTATTCCAAACTTGCACTTGGGATTATGTTGTCCTGAGCTGGGTTACAACCTGCTTCAGACATGCTCATCTGAGATGCTCAAAGGCACAGACTCTGGGAACAGAGACCTGGATGCAGATTACACCCCTGAGTAACTGTAGGCAAGTCGGTTAGTCACCCGAGACTCAGTTTCCTCCTCTGGAAAATGCAGAAGATAATCAACCTAAGTGTTGTAGTAGAGGAGTAAGTCTATGTGCGTGAAGCACTTACACATCTCCCAATACGAAGTACACACTATGGATATGCAGCTGTTCTTAGTATCAGTTACAAGGGGTCATTTCACAAGGGCACTGAGTCGGAAGGCCCACAGGTCAGTTGGCCTCAGGCTAGAGGGGACATGGCACAATTAAGCTAAGAAAGCCCAGCTCAGGTGGCTGGGGAGGAGCCCAGTCAGGGGCATCAACTCCTAACAGTACTGTAGATTAGGTAACTTAACAAAGTTAATTCAAAGGTGGGTAGTAAAGACGAAACCCTACCACAGTAAATACCACTGTGAAGAAGTTCACGCACACTCTGTAAAACCAGTTCTCACAAGAAACTCCTAGCACCAAACACCAGTGAAATTTATGTAGTTGTTCAAAAGTCGCATTAAAGTTATGATGCTCAGGGGGAAAAAGACAGCTTTTGAAATAAAAAGTATGCGTTTGTAAATAAGTCATTCAAAATATAGTCCAGATGTAATTAAGCAGATGAATAAAGTAATAAAATCATGTAAAAATGTTCTTCAGACAGAGCTACTGAGAGGCATGAGCATGGCAAAATTAACAAAAATAAAACATTTTTTAAGCAGTAACCACAAGTGAAGGCTCTGCTGTCCCAAATCCATTTGTTTCTAATCCATTTGTTACTTACAAACTCTTGGTCTGAGGTAATTAAAAAAAAAAAAAAAACCGAGCTTCTTGCAATTATGAGAATACATCTTTATTTTCCTAAAAGTATTACATTTCCTCAAATTAGAAAACATTAACTACATCAATAAAGAAGCTCAACAAAATGCTTCCCCAATTTTATCTCTAAGAATCATTTTGCAAGAGTTAAGTCAGGCCAGACGTGAAAATACTAATACAGATATATGTTATTGTGACATCTGGGTGTGAAAGGATTAGGGAATAATTCCGTGAGCTCTCTTCCATGGTGGCTGTAAATATGATGTGTATTACAGGAGGATGAATATTCTACTGAAGAAAAGTAACTCCATCCACATCAGTTTGTATTCGTATAACATATCCCATAGTAAACCACAAAAGCTACTTTCCAATTGTTTCTGTCTTTTTCTTTTTGGCTGAGCTACTTTTTGTATGTCTACCCAGACTAGATAAACCACAATAAAACTATTTATAAAGCTTATATCATGATTGAAACTTAATACTATCAAAGTGAAAGACGGAGAAGTAAAGAATTTTGAAGTTCTTTTAGTTATCTTAGACTAACATAGAAAATATGATGTATTATATGATGATCTAAATATGATTTAGGCTAGGTGGAATGGGTTTTGTGACGTAACAAAAGTTAATTGAAAGGCACAGTAGTAAAGACTAATTTTCTAATTTGAGGGAAGGTAATGCTTTTAGGAAAATAAAGACATATTCTCATAATTGCAGCAAGCTCGTATTTTGAAATCACCTCAAAACAAAAGTTTGTAAGTAACTGATATGTGTGAAAGAGCAACAGTGTGCACAAACCACACCTGGGAGAAGCACACTGTGTGTGTGCACAAGAGCACGTAGGGAGGGAGGGTCAGAGCAACACAAAATGCCACAAGCATCATAGGAGCCAATCGTTTAAATCGGGAAAGAAAAATGATGAAAGCTGCTAAAAAAAGAAAAAATTCCTTTTTATTTTCACTTCCCATTTCCCAAACAAGAAAGCAAAGTGAAACAGCTGAAAGGCAGGTCGTGGGAGGGCAGGGAACCAAGAGCCTCCACCAAGTGACATCCCACCTGGGCAGTCCCACAACAGAGTGCAGCGGACTAACCTCGCTTGGTGGTCTGAGCCATACAGAGACCCCATGGCAAGTTCAATCTGGTGAGTCCTCATTTCTAGCAAATGCATAGGAGGAATCCAGTAGGCGTCAAAGACAGGAAAAATGTCAGACAGAGAGCAAGAGGCACAAGAGCACTTCACAGAGCTCCATGTTCCCAAGAGCACTTCACAGAGCTCCATGTTCCCGGACAAGGCAGGGTAAGGCCTGGGAAGCTCTGCAGATGGCAGGCCCCACCTCTGGCTGCTCCCCAGCATCTGACTCCGCTGATTCCCATGGACAAGCTAGGAGATCCCAACGCCAGCTCACCGGGAGGGCCAGAGGGGGCAGAGAGGGTCTGAGGGCAAAGACCCAAATGGGGTAGTTTGTTGGGAGTCACACTGGCATGTACGCAAGGTTAGTCAGAGCAGGCAAGGCCAGTCACGGTTAAACCCCATGGCCGTCCCTCACTTCAAAGGATAACAGATGGTGCAGCCCACCGCTGTTCTCAGCCAGAGAGGGTGGCCCTGCTGACACGGGAGTCCGGTATCTCTGGGCTCTGCAGTGACACCCAACTTGTCTCTGAAATCTATTCCAGTCTCCAAAGATATTTTGGAAAACATCCAGGCTTCTAATTTAGAATTGTGAAAATACTATTCAAATTATTCAGTGGCAACTATAAAAATGCTGAATTCTTTTACCAAAAGCAATGTTAGATTTTTAGTAAAAGAGAAAAAGTCAACTGAGCTTAAAGGACTGGATAGAATAGCATTTCTACTCTGAGAGAATATCTATTGTAATTTGCAGAAATTGACCATTTGCAGAGCATCCATAGACTGACCTTGCTCCTGAGAGAGAAGGCATACTGTCTGCAGCATATTGCCTTAATTAGAAATGAAAACTTCCAACAGAGCTCTTGGCTCCCAAACCCTTTCATTATAACTATTTCTCAAATATTTAGCCACTCTGACCATCAGGTGCCATAAGAACCCAGGTAACACAGCTATGTAGGAGGTTTTCTTATTTTTCTCGATTTTTTTAACTAACAAATGTGCTTTACCCTTTCTTTTGCTCTGTTAACTCTGCTTTCAGTGCCTGATAGTACAGAGAAAAAAAAAAAAAGAACTATTTTACTCTGAAGAACCCCAAAATAGGAACAATTACAGTGAATAGGTGGCTATGTGACCTCAGGAACCTGGCACCCTCAACCACTCTCAAGATGCAAGCTCAAGAATCAATACTGCCCGCCCCCCCCCCCCCCCGACTTTTCAGTACAAGAACTTTTGAACAAAACCAGGAAAACTCAAAGACATGAAGAGTGAAGGGGAAAACACACTGTGGCGAGCCCTTTCCACTCTTCCTTTTCCTGGAGGTTCAGCCAACACCCTGGTCTCTCAGATCTTCCTGTCTTCCCATCACCAAGGTCAGGGCACCGCCCAACTCTAGGCTCTCGCTGAGACCATGGAGGTCTCCACTGCCAGCTTACCCCGTGCAGCCGGCTCCAGGGTTCCTGCAGTGCCTGGCAGGACACCCCACACCTCCACACCTGGCACCTGTCTCTTCACCTTTATTCTCTCCATACTTTTACCCACGCCCAGGTTTTAGTCTCACTACCAACTCACCTCTGAGCCTAGGGCAATATTCACTCACCAACTCCCTGTGTCCAGATCCTAACCACACTCCAGAACAAGGTGGAGGTCATCGGAGAAACACCCTCACGTGTTGCCACCAAACCTGCAGCCTTCCCTGCGCCCACTTCCATTCCATCTCACCCCACCTGCAATGGAAGAGGGAGCTTCTCCAGCCTTAAGGCTAAGAGGAGGACCACCCCTATCTGTGGGACACAGGCCAACCTATGTCCCTGGCTACTTTATCTCAACCACCCCCTCTCCACAGGCTCTGTCTGGCCCACTGACCCACTCAGGTGGTCTCCATTTGACAACAAGCCTTCCTGACCCCTTCCCAGCAGTGTCCTCATTCTCCCACCACCACCTCCTTTTATCCCGTTTAGAGCTAGGTTGCCAGGCAATTCTCCCTGCCCCACCTCCCCGGTCTGCATTCTGACTTCCATCCAGCCACGCATTCCTCTTGGCTGGTGAACCCTCTATTTTATAAAATACATTGACACCTACTGTGTCCCAGATAACATTCGCCCAGCACTTAGCCGGGGAGAGGAGTGGAGGGAAGAAACCAGACGTGAGCTCCGAGTTACAAGTTCAACTGATAGCTAAATTCAGTCCAGAGATAGATTTGATTCGGCCTATGATGGTTTTAAAAATACATAGTTTGGGGCAGTGCCTGTGGCTCAGTCGGCTCCGTTTATGAGGCGCCAGCTCCATATACCGAGGGTGGCAGGTTCAAACCCAGCCCCGGCCAAACTGCAACAAAAAAAAATAGCCGGGAGTTGTGGTGGGTGCCTGTAGTCCCCGCTATTTGGGAAGCTAAGGCAAGAGAATTGTTTAAGCCCAGGAGTTGGAGGTTGCTGTGAACTATGATGCCATGGCACTCTTTATTAAAAAAATAATAATAATACATAGTTTGCAAAAATGCAGGAATCTAGATACTTCACTCAAAAATTTTAGTTTGGGGCTTCTATTAAAAAATCAAAAAGCTCTGACAACATGTATTTTTTCCTCAGAGGCAATAGTCAGCTGGGGCTTAGAAGCAGCTGCTCCTCCCAGGGGACATGAGCCCCGTGGGTCACAGGGTCACGTGGGTCACTCGGCTCCCTTGAGTTTTTCTGCCTCACTGTCTTTCCTTTGGTGGGCCCTGTGGTCACTGGAGTTTGGAGTTTGAAATCCCTGCCTTAGATTAGTGCTGTCCAATAGAAACACAAATGTGAGCCACATATGTAATTTTACTTGTAAAATTAACAGGTGAATTTAATTTTACCATAATCAAACATATCCAAATATTAACACAACATGCAATCAATATAGGATATTCATTTCAATATCCAAATGCAGCTGGAAGCAGCCCTATGGGACGCCCACCTCTGGATGCTTAATTGTTACAAAAATCAAGTCCTACAAACAGAGAGAGAGTGCGGGTGGGAGATAGGATTAAGGAGAAAGAAGAAAACAGGCAGGTTGAAGAGAGATGGTGTGGATGTTAAAAAGCAGACACGTGAGATGTTTTTAAAAAAGGAGGGAGAGGAGGAAGCACATGGGGACAATGAATGGTGTTCAGGGAGAAATCAGGTCCTCCGGGGGAAGGAGCATCCTTCATAAGTAAACACAGTTGTCAGGTAATGAAGATTTCCTGGAGGGAGGCTCTGGCTTTCTAACTAGGCTCAGCACGAGGCAAGTGGTCACTATGAGTGTCACCCGGCCAGGGGTCTACACTCCACTCCACACACGTGGCATTTAAGAGGCAGCAGAATGGACAAGGACAGACTGAGGACAGAATTCTTGGTCAAGACTGGGATTTGAATCTGAGAGAAGAGGGACAATAAGAAACATTTCTCAAATGATGGGTATGGAATACAGACAGCATTAATTAAGAAGGGGCAGCAATGAAGCAGGCAGGAGAGTATCTTGAGCCAACATCCAAGCAGAATTCAAGACGCAGGCTCTGAGAGAAGATATGTCAGCAGGAATCTGGAAGCCAGAAGGGCTGATGCAAAGTCAGAGGCCAGACAGGGAGACTTGGGTACAAAACAGATACCTAGAGTCGCAGCCGGCACCAAGAAATAGGTCCTCAGCCAGAGATGCAAACACAGGACTCTCTCCTCTATCCTGCACAGGAGCAGTTTGCAGCCATTCAGTAGATGTCGTGACCAAAGATGAGAACCAGAAGCCCAGGCTGGGAAAAGCCTAGACCAGCACAGGGAAGACAATGTCAACTGGACTTGGAATCAGAGCAAGAATATCATCACACAAACACAAAGTGATTCTGAAGCTTTTCCAGAGACTTTATCTCTGAACAGCTGTAGCCCATCCATTCACCCCTTCATTCATTCAGCAACCATTTACTGAGTAGCCTCTTCCTGAGAGTTTTGCCGATTTAATAACTTGATTGTACTAAGACTTGCCAATCCCCTCTAGCACAGTTGGTGGGGCAAAGGAAAGGCAGCTCAGGCTTAAGCAAAATAGGTTCAAATTGCCAATACTGAAGGGCCCCCTCTAAATAAAACCAGTGAGATCAGGAGGATGCAATGACCCGAAAATGTACAGAGATCCCATTGGCCATGACCCAAGAGAAACAAGCCTGGTTTAAAAAAAAAAAAAAAAAGTCTTAAAAAGGACTTAACAGAAAAATGGTCTTCTCAGGAAGATCATATACAGGGCATTTAAACCCCTTATATTAAAAATATAGTTTTTCATGTATTTAGACTACAGTTAAATACAAATATTTGGAGACTTTAGGGAAATTGCAGCCCAATGTTGTGCTGGAAAAAAACTTTCTAATGATAAGAAACTCATACACATTGGAGGGGAAAATGTACTTGGATAAAATCTTGAATTACTAAGGGATAGTAATCACTTCCCACTTCTGATTTATAAAAAGCAATGTGAATTACAAAAAAAGACTGATGGTGACAAGGATATCAAAATGGTACATAAATTTAATGATGCAGAAAAAATAGATGGCATTTCCAGTGGTACTGACAAATCAAAATCCACAAAACCAGTAAAGATTATTTGGTAAGTGAACAAATGGCTTGAGAAGGGATGCCGTGACTTGGATTCAACAGTTAACTTTACAGAAAGGTATACATCTCATAAATAGGTACAGGTATAACATGATTTCAGGATACTATCTACTTCATTCACATTAATGAGCAAAAAAGCCCCAGTTCAAATAATAACCCTCAGTCATCAATAAATGGTTTTATTTAAGATGCTTAGTTTACTGAGGCAGGAAAATACGTAATTTTTAGTAAGTTTTCCAGCAGCAAAAAAAAGTTAAAACAAAGTGTGATTTCAAAAATTAATTTTTCTTATCTGCTGTGATATTATAAATAGATAAAAAGAAAAACCCAACAGCATCTGTAGCTCAGCAGCTAGGGCACCGGTCACATACACAGACACTGGCAGGTTTGAACCCCACCTGGGCCAGCTAAACAACAATAATGACAACTGCAACAACAACAACAAGAAAAAAAAATAGGTGGGCACTGTGGCGGGCACCTGTAGTCCCAGCTACTTGGGAGGCTGAGGCAAGAGAATCGCTTAAGCCCAAGAGTTTGAGGTTGTTATGAGCTGTGACACCACAGCACTCTACCGAGGGTGACACAGTGAGACTCTGTCTCAAAAAAAAAAAAAGAAGAAGAAGAAGAAGAAGAAGAAAAAAACCCTATAAACTTAATTTCTGAATCCACAGATTTGGTCAATGATTAAGAAGTTATCTAAACATTCTATTTATATTTCATTAGTCTAGGGTTAGAAAATGATTTAATAATCACTATGAGCAAATAAACCACACTCCATGTTTCCTTCGGGCACCAAGGATATATTATTAAGCCTTACTTTATGAAATCATTATTTTCAAACAATAAGGCAAAAGAAAAGGGGGTGTGGAAGGGGGATCTTTGTTCCATTTTATTACGAATCTACCAATCCTGTCTTCTTTTACTCAAAATACTTATCCATTTAATACTTGCTAAAAACAATATTTACTTGCTGTAAGGTTGGTTTTTTTTTTTCATTACTATGTGAAGTATGTAATATCACCAGTAGTATCTTGGTTAATCTTGGGCTACTATTTCCACCTCTACAAGCAAAATAATTCATATCTTAAGTTAAATGAAAAGGACTGGCAAAGCTCCCTGTGAATTCTTTTCAACCACCAATTTACTTGTAATGGAGACACTTGGAAGACATCAACATGCTGCACGGTAATAATAACAGCAGCGAGTGCTAATGTTTATTAAGTGCGTGCTATGTTTTAAGCCACTCTCTACTAACATCAGTGATAACTCTACTCAAATCTGCCAGGCAGCTACCACCACAATTAAAGGTTAAAGGGAAATATTCCTCAGTGAAGGTAAACCAATCGCACTGTTTACCTCTTTTCTTTGGAATAAAATGATAATCCCAACATTTTTCAAAAAAGCTATCACATCACGCCGCACTTTACACCCTGCTGCAAAATATGTTAAGATCTCATCTGCTCTCTTACACTTTGAATTTGGAAGGGGTCATTTCTCAGGCTAGCCCAGTATGAGCCACTAATATTGCATTTAGGGGATTAGTTTTGAGATTTTTAGATTTCTTTAGTGGTTTTAGTTATTTACATTAGGAATTATATTTTTAAACCTTTGGCTTCCCCAAGATTAAGGTGTGTTCTTTGAAGTTGTATTAAAAACACCTGGAAAATGATAGCAAAAATTAACCAAAATCGAATTTTTGCACGATTTTTAAACATATAGGCTTTCATTAAAAGCTCAGATAATAAAGCAAGATGTACAGAGAATTGTAGAAAATACTTTTCCACTTTTTTTTTTTTTGAGACGGACTTTCATTACGTTACCTTCAGTAGAGTACCGTAGTGTCACAGCTCACAGCAACCTCAAACTCGTGGGCTCAAGTAATTCTCTTGCCTCAGCCTTCCAAGTAGTTGGGACTACAAGGCGCCCAACACAATGCCCAGCTATATCTTTTACTGTTGTTGCAGTGGTCATTGTTGGTTTGCTGGTCCAGGCTGGGTTCCTGCCACCTTCAAGATATGTGGCTGGCACCGTACCCACTGTGCTACGGGAGCCAAGCCACTTTTCCACTTTTTATTGGGGCTTAAAGATATGTTTTAGAAATTTTATTTCAATAATAGTCCTCTTGCTCTGTTTCAAAATGTTTCTATCATATACTAAATAGTTTACCCATGTCTTTTCAAAAATATTTCTCCTGTGTGAAAGCAATTTTTTAAAAATGTATTTAAAAGAAAAAAAATAACATTCATAAATACTATAGGCTTTTGTTAACATATGAGACATACTCATTTCTCTTTATCTTAAAACACTGACTTTCTGATTCTAGTGAAACATAATTTTAGTAACTCATCAAGACAGAATACAAAAAATTGGCATATTTTTGATGTGCACACAAATTGAGAAAGCGTCCTTCCCAACTGTGTTGCAAAAAATGAAATGCATCTGGTATGACAATATGGCCCAACACGTGAACTAGACTCAGTAGGAAGAAAAGGGTTTCTTTTCTTTTTCTTCTTCTTCTTCTTCTCCTCAAAGCAGAACATTTTAAATAACGCACATGCCAACAAGCAAGGCATTACTAACCGAGCTAGAGGGGGTTTCAGAAGTGTATTTGGCTAAAGGAAAAAGTATGGCAACGAACTCAGGGGCATGGGAGGTAGCCCAGTTAGTTCATTTTTAATTATTGTACATCAGTGACTCTCAAACCTCTTTCCTCAGCAGTCCAAACAGATTTTTTACTTTTGCTTAACGTCTCTACCCAGTGTCGGAATATGTGCACATATGTTGTTGGGGCCTCATGCAGAGCTAGCGGGTGGAGAGGTGGGGAATGTGTTAGAGAACATGGCTGATGCCAGGATCAAGCAGAGAACAAGAGAGAAATTTTAAACAATTTGCCTGTTTTTGCAATAATTAAAAAGGAAGTTCTTATTTATCTATGAGGTCTGAAGATGTATGAGATGCTTTTATTGCCTTTTCTTTCCTGTGTACCACTTGTGCTTATGAACTGTGAATAAAACTGAAACCTGCGCGTGCCCAGAGCTCCCTCCCACGCCCAGTTATCTCTGGAGATGAGGGACTGAGCGAGCAAGGACAGAGGTCTGAGATGCCAGGAACTAAGGCTCCTCCTGGACAGCTCGGGGAGTGCTTGTCCAGCCCCAGCAGCCAATTCCACGTCTCCTTCTTACCCATTCAGAGGTGAGCAGGGCTCCTTGCAGTTGGGCAGAGATGTATTTAGAGGACCCCGGAATCCTCCTTCTATAAGGATGAAAGAGTGCCGATGATGAAAGGTGCATTTGTGACTCATAAAAGAGAAAATGTTCCACTTCACAGGGAGCAAGTCCCCAGGAGCTGCAGATGCCAGGTGCCAGTCTTCCTAGGACACTCTGGCATTGGGCAAGCCTCACAGGGCTTATCATTCTTTTTGCCTATATCCCATTTGTCACTTATTTTTTGAAAGATATTTTAGCCTTTTTATTCCTCTTATGTCTACGTTGAACTGCTGGTTCTTCATAATGAAAACCTGCTTTAGAATTATAGACTGTGATTGATAATGTCATTTGTAAACGAGATAAAAATAGATATGCAACGTGCATCACAGAACAAACTACAAAGTAATTTAGCTAATCCATCACAAAACTGATTATACATAGGGATGAGGTAAAAATCTGTAGAATGCACATAAATTTGTAAGTCTCAAGTATTAATAAGACCAAAGTCATCTCAAAAAGTGATCAAGTTCTCAAAGTTGTAAAAGCCAACCGTAATAGTGGAAAAAAGACTGGAGACCAACTTGAGCACAAAGCCTCTTTCTGTCATTTACTAACTGCATCACCCAGAAGATGATTTACCTTTTTTGAGCATTGGTTCCCTAACCAATAACATGACAAGAAGAACGTCTATCCTACAGAACTGCTGTGAGAATTAAACTGTGCAAGGCCGTATGTGAAGTGCCCAGTGTTCGGCGAAGGCACACCGAACGCCACACAATAATGTCAGTTTAGCATCTTTTCCAGATTAAATTTAGATCTTTTGTATATAAGAGTCATACTTACATAGCAGTATTTTAAAAATAAAGATAGTTTCTGAAAATCTTTTGGCAAAAAGAAAAATAAAGAGTTCAGAATTCACTACTTTCGCTTTGAAAATTATCTTGGTTTAGTGAAGTGACTGTGATTCAAAAGGTTACCATTCATGATAATATGATACATGTCTTTCAAAATAATTCAATTATTATTTGTTGTTCAATTGTAGATAATGAAAGTTAAGGAAAAGAAGTAAATAGTTCTCCAAATCTAAAATTCTTCTACATTAGGGTTATGTACACACTCAAAAAGAAATATTTTTTAGTATAATGTATTCATCTGTACCAAATTAAAGACATTTTTTAAAACCATTTTTCACATTACTTTTCAAAACAACAACAAAGGTTCTAGCCAGTTCAATTTCACAATGACAGGAAAGGTGAAATGTATTTAGTCTTTTTGTCAATGTTACCACTGTCTACTCTTTTGATTTTTGGTTTTTACAAGCTCTTTTGGTTTTTGCTTATTACAAGCAATTGTGTTCCTTAAGCAATAAGGCATCTGAAATTATAATAATAGTCGATGAACTATAAAAACTTTCAACTGGGCTTGGTGCCTGTAGCACAGTGGTTATGGTGCCAGCCACACACAGGGAGGGTGGTGGGTTCGAATCCAGCTGGGCCTGCTAAACAACAAATGACAACTGCAACAATAAATAGCCGGGCGTTGTGGCAGGCACCTGTAGTCCCAGCTACTTGGGAGGCTGAGAGAATCGCAAGAGAATCGCTTAAGCTCAAGAGCTTGAGGTTGCTGTGATCTGTGACACCACAGCACTCTACCCAGAGTGACAAAGTGAGAGTCTGTTTAAAAAAAAAAAAAAAAAAAAAATTTTTTTTCAACTGAAAGACCCACCATTGCCATATCTTACCCTTCAAAATATGACCTAATGTTTCTTTGTAACTCAGCTTTTAATCAAATTAAAAGTTTTAATGTATGGCTTTTGTCTAATATAATTAATAGGAGTGAAAATAATGAGTTGAAATAAACTTACATATTGGGAGAAAAGAGTTCTTTAGGTCTCTGGCAGAATGGAACTTCCAAAATATTCTCTAGAGTCAACAAGCTTTGATAAACATTTGCAAAAACAGAACCGCCTTTCAAACTGTTACAAACAGCTACTCAGTGGGATGCCTTAGGGGTCTACAAGGTTTTCTTACAAAAGCTCATAGAAAGTTGAATCCAGTCTGAGTCAACACGACGAATATATAAAGCAACATGCTTTAAAAGTCGCTGCTTCAGCTGCCCGTTGACCCTTAGCGTGGGCCATTAGGAACCTCTGTGTTCGCCTGAGGCCGGGCAGGCGTTCTGGCATCCACCCGCGGGGCAGCGAGCCACGGGCAGCGGGAACTCCAAAGACCCAAGCCCGGGAAAACGAGCGGATTGCCCTGCAGAGCCTTACCCCAGCACCATTTGCCATTAATTCACCTCTCCGCATTTCTATTCCTCCCTAACTGCCATTTGCTTCAAATTGTGACCCTCCACAATCGTGGTTGTAATTTATTTTATAAGATGTTGGCTTTTTTAGTTTTTCCTTTTGCCAAGATGAGACTTAGCTGGATATCTCCTTCCAGAAGCTCTCCCCTAAAGTGCCCACATTATGTCTAAGTTTTCACGGACCACTCATAAAGCTTCTGGTGACAAACCGCTTCCGGCGGCAGGTTGTTACTTCTGCCAATGGTCAAACCAGGGTGTAAGTCAGATCTCTAACCTTGCAATACAGGAGCGAGGTGCGTTCCTTCCATTCTTTCACCTACTTAATAACGCACCACGCCCCCCAAACCCGAGAAGACACTGCAGGAAGCTAGAGGCGTGGCCCCGCGCACCCGGCTCCGGCCACGCCCACTCGGCGCTCACCTGCTCGGCCACGCCCACTAGGCGCTCACCTGCTCGGCCACGCCCACTCGGCACTCACCTGGCTGCCCCCGCCTTCTTCGCCCTTCGCCGAGGTCCGCGGCCCCACCGGGCTCCGCGCGGGCTCCGCGGGAGGCGGCGGCGGCTCCAGCAGCTGTTCCAGGCAGGCAGTTCCCGGCAGAGATGAGCTCTTCTGGTGGCACAAGTGCGCCCCGGGGCCCCTTTGCCGTGCGCGTTCATCTCGGGCCCGGTCTCCCCTCGGGGGCGGCTGGGGCGAGGAGGACAGGGAGGAAGAGGCGGAGGACGAGGACGGAGCCGAGTCGGGCGAGCGCCCGCCAGGAGGCGTCACTCCGGCTGCTCCCGCGGCCGTCGCCAGCCCCTTCCCGGCGGGGAGCAAATGCTCGCGGATGCGGCGGCGCAGCGTGGACCTCTGCTCGGTTCTTCCGGCGCCGCCGGGCTCCAGGGGCTCCGGCGAGGAGCAGCACAGGTTGGGCTGGGAGGAGGAGAACACTCGGTCCAGCACCTGTTTCCGCTTCTTGAAGCCGCTCCACCTGCTGCCCGCGCCACCCACGCTGGCCAGGACGTCCCCCGGGGGCGGCGGGGAGGCCGACGGGGTGTCCGCAGTGCGGCGCTCCGGACCCCCAGCGCGCCCGCCGCCCTTGCTCCTGCCCACCCCCAGCTGCAGGTTTCTCCAGAGCCGGGCCTGGAAGGAGGACGCCGCCGCCGCCGCACGCTCGGGCTCGCCCGCCGCGGCCGCCCGGGGCTCCATCCTCCGCCCCCTGAGCCTCTCCCCTCCTCCTCCTGCTGCACCTCCTCCCGGAGCCCCGCGGTGGTGGCGGCGGTGGCGGCGGCGGCGGCGGCGGGCGCAGCAGCAGAACCCGGGAGTGCCCAGCGGCTTCAGGACAGCTCGCTGGAAAAATGCCGCCGCGGCCGCCGAGGCTCCCGGGCCTCGGGACTCCGGCGCTGCCTCCTCCTCCTGCACCTGCTGCGGAGAGCTGGCGTTGTCACTGAATACGCGTCGCTGCGCCTGCAAAGTTTCTAGCCCCAAGCTCCGCGGCTCCAGTCCTCTGGAGTCGCCCAGGCCGCTCCCTGGCTCCCTGTCCTCGCTGGCTCCTCTCTCAGGAAGCCGCACGCGCCCGGGCGTGCGCGTCCAGCTGCACCAGGGACCGCGCCCGGAGCCCTCCGGGCAGCACTTGTCAGCGGCGGGGGCGGCTACCTCCCGGCCGGACGGTCAAGGCGCTCGCACAACCTGGCGCGTTCGGCGGGAGACTCCGGGGACCAGCAGCCCCGTCGGAGCGGCCCGGGACCATCCTGCAGCTCCTAGGTGGGAGGGCCGGCGGCAGCCGGGTGGAGCTGGGCAGGGCCCGGAGCCAGCTCGCTCCCCGCGATCGGCCGCAGTTGCCCACGCCGCTCCTCCCGCGCCGGGCGCTGCACTGGCCGGCTATCGTCTGGGTCCGACGAATCGAGCTGGAGTGGAGACTCTGAGCTCTCGGCGGGTCCCTGGGGCGCCGAGCGTCCACGCTGAGTGGCGAACCTGAGCGCGTTCCAAGGATGAACACAGCTGCCTCCGCCCCGCTGTGCTTCCTGGGTCCAAGAGTTTGGTTTCTTCTATCTTGACTTCACCCCCATCAACTCCTCCCCGCTCTTTATTTGCGTGGACGTTGGTGACTCCTCTTATTTTCAGGATCTTGCCGTTTCCAGAGTCTGACAATAAATCCAGCCCTTAAGCCTCACGGAGTTTACTGTGGAAGAGAATGGGCCGAGCGGGCACTGCCTCAGACTCCAGTCCGTGCACCCAGGCGCGGTCTCTTCGTTCAAACGTATTTTTCTTTGGTTATTCCATTTGCTTCATGGCAAATGGAAAAGGCTTTTTAGCTCATTCAGACTCTTCGCCAATAATTTACTCACCTAGGTTCTTCTGATTCTAGGGTACTAGAAGACCTTCAGAAAGGCCAGAGACCAGGTGTCCCTTCCCTCCTCGCTGCACCCTTCAACGTGGAGAACACCGAGCCTTCTCCAAGCTCGGGCACCACGCTGTTTGGTTACAGTCCTGGCTAGCTAGCAGACTGCCTTGAAGATATTACCAACCTAAGTTGGTTTCTTTTAACCTTCATCACAAACATTAAGCACCTACTATGTGCCAGGCATTTGGTAGGCTGTGGGGTGCAGCTGTGAATAAGCGCCCACCCATGCGTAGCTTATCTTGGCGGCAATATGGGGAGTTAGACAACAATTTCTAATATTGAAAAGTCTCATGGAAAAAATAAAAAAGGGTGGCTGTGGAGGAAGGGCTGCCAAATAAAATGCAGGACTGCAACTACAGACATCAGCCACAATGCCTGGACAATTTTTTTTTTTTTTTTTTTTTTTTGTAGAAACAGGCAAGGTCTTGCTCTTTCTCAGGCTGGTCTTGAACTCCTGAGTTCACAGGATCCTCCCACCTACAACTCCCACAATGCTAGGATTACGGGTGTGAGCCACCGCACCATGCCTCTAGGCTGCAATTAGATAACATTCTTAAAATGACAAAATTGTGGATATGGGAAACAGTAGTTGCTAGGACTTAGTGGTGAGGCAAATACAAAGAAATAGATTAAAGAAATTTCCTTTTGTGATGATGGAATAGCTTTGTGTCTTATTTATTTTTTGAGACAGAATCTCAAGCTGTTGCCCTGGGTGGAGTGCCATGGCATCACAGTTCACAGCAACCTCAAACTTTAGAGCTTAAGCGATTCTCTTGCCTCAGCCTCCCAAGTAGCTGGGACTACAGGTGCCCGCCACAATGCCCGGCTGTTTTTTGTTGTTATTTTTGCAATTGTCATTGTTTTAGCTGGCCCGGGCTGGGTCAGCCTCTGTGTATGTGGCCGGTGGCCTATTCACTAAGCTACAGGCACCGCCCAGCTTTGTATCTTGATTGTGGAGGTAGTTACATAAATCCACCCTGCCTGTGAGATAAAACTGCATAGAACTACACACACATACCTGCACATTAAAATGGATAAAATCTGAATGTACAAGAGTTATACCAATGGCCAGTTCATGGTTTTGATATTGAACTATAGTTATTTATAATGATACCACTGGGGGAAATTGAGTGAAGTTCACATGAGACCTCTATGTAGTATATTTGCAATTTCCTGTGAGTCTATAATTATTTCAAAATAAAAAGTATAAATAAAAAAAAAAATGAAATATGTTTTAAAAAAATTCGAGCTGCTGAAGGTTTCCTTTGAAGCCTTAATTATTAAGAGAATGAAAAAAGGTCAGAAACGCAGTGGACTATCCTTTTTCTCTGGCTTTGTTCTCACCAATCCCACCAAATCCCTGAGGAAGCTTCTGAGCAGCAAATGTGGGGAAAGTCCAAGGTTTTGAGGAAGAGCCCGCGTTAGGACAGGCTACCAACTGCAAAGACAGGCACAAACGGTGAAGCTCTCCCGGCTATGGAGGCACTTCCCGCAGGGGAAAGCAGACAAGGCGGCATTTTTCGTTGTCATCTTCTTAGTCTTTATTTCCTTCAATCTTTTTCACTTTAAAAGTTTTAATTAAATGTTCTAAAGCAACAGTTATAAATATTGTGGTTAAGTTAGCCTATGCAGCAGAAAGTGGCTTTCATGTTCCCTCTGTCTCTGGAGTATGTATTAGCTAACGAAGGCTTCTTAAAACTGAAAATCTCCATCAAGGTAAATAGAAATCTTCATTAAAGACTTGGCTATTCAGGGCATTGTTAGTCATACAAATTGAGCTACATGCAATCAGGTTTTTCCTCTAAATCTGCCTCAACCCTTATTTAATCAAGATGAGGGTTTTTATTTCAAGCCTCAAGGCAAGCCGTCTTTTCCACATCACACAAGCTGAAGTACCAAGACCACAAAAAATCACCTTAATATGCAGCTACTCTGATAGCCCATAAAGCAATCTCAATACCCTTAAGTCTTAGTCTAAAACAGGAAAGATACTGGTCTTTCCATGACATGGTAAAGCAGAAGCATAGAAAAGACAAGTAAAAAAAATACAGGATTTGGCTTGGAGCCTGTAGTACAGTGGTTATGGCACCAGCCACATACACTGAGGCTGGTGGGTTTGAACCCAGCCCTAGCCAGCTAAACAACAATGACAACTGCAACAAAAAATAGCTGGGCATTGTGGCAGGCACCTGTAGTCCCAGCTTGGGAGGCTGAGGCAAGAGAATCGCTCAAGCCCAGGAGTTTGAGGTTGCTGTGAGCTGTGATGCCATAGCACTCTAGGGCAGCATAGTGAGACTGTCTAAAAAAAAAAAAAAAAAAAAAATTACAGGATTACCATAAAGAATTAAGAAAAAATGACCACTTCTTACCAGAACTCTTTGTAAATACGTCAAGTTACCACAGCTATAGCCTGGAGGTACATTTACACATCAGTCTTACATATATAGTCTTTCCACGGGGCATTCAATTCACTTCCATAGCTTAATATTTTCATTTCTTCTACCTAATTTTGTCTTAAAATAATCTGAGATTTTGAGTTTTTAAATCTATGATTCCAAGCCAGGCAAGATAGCTCATGCCTGTAACCCCAGCACTCTCAGAGGCCGAGGCGGGTGGATGGCCTGAGCTCATGAGTTTGAGACCAGCCTGAGCAAGAGTGAGACCCATCTCTAAAACATAGCCGGGTACTGTAGCAGGCACCTGTAGTCCCAACTACTGGGAAGGCTGAGGTAAGAGAATCGCTTGAACCCAAGTGTTTGAGGTTGCTGTGAGCTGTGATGCCATGGCACTCTATCAAGGGTCACCAAGTGAGACTGTCTCAAAAAAAAAAAAAATTAAATAAATTAAAATAAATAAAAAAATAAAATGTATGATTCCAATTAATACCAATCCATCAATGTGAATTCATTTACACAACTTGAAAAAGCATATGTAATCTTTCCTAAATACCTGAAATGGATTACAAGAGACTGTTCTACAGATTGTGTTTCTTATAAAGATACGCTGGATATAGATAGATAGATATAGTATGTGTATAGATATAGTGTCTACATATATAGACATGTCTCTGCTGACATGAGTCTTATTACATTTGAGAAGATACTTACAAAAACTCTACAACACAAGTGGAAAGAGAATGGTACAAGCTGATCCCTCAGGGAATACAGAAGAGTGAAGAACCACTTCTGGCTTCACTGACCGAGGAGGCGTCATGCGAGCTAAGATCTAGTGTAGGTGACAAGGAATAAGGGGAGAAAATAGGTTGCCACCAGCAGAGGAAGCAAAATTCACACCCCATTACAAGACGTCAATAAATGTTATAGCTATCATTTTTATTTCTATAATTTACTACCTTAGAGCATTTATTGCTAGGGTTATTTTAATATATGCATCAAAAATTAACATAGAGGAGGCTTGAAAGGTGATGTATAAGATAAAGTTTGAGCAGAAACCCAACAGAAGGGAGGGAGGGAGCTCAGTAGTGAATCTGAGGGAAAATATTTCCAGGAACAGGCAACACTTAGAGCACTGGTCCTCAAACTACGGGCCGCGGGCTATATGTGGCCCACCGAGGACATTTATGCCACCGCTGCCTGTCCTGCTTAGCAGCAGACTGTTCCCTGCGCAGTGCGCATGTGCAGAACGTGGGCCGCCCTCCCCCACTCCCCTCCTCCTCTCTGTCTCTGGACTAGTCCCCTCAGTCTCAGGACTAACTGATGCACACTTGCATCACTTGTTAGGACTAGCAGTGACAAATATGGAACGAGACATTGACCATCTCATTAGCCAAAAGCAGGCCCATAGTTCCTATTGAAATACTGGTAAGTTTGTTGATTTAACTTTACTTGGCCTTCATTTTAAATATTGTATTTGCTCCTGTTTTGTTTTTTTACTTCAAAATAAGATATGTGCAGTGTGCATAGGAATTTGTTCATAGTTTGTTTTTTTTTAAAACTATAGTCTGGCCCTCCAACGGTCTGGGGGACAGTGAACTGGCCCCCTGTTTAAAAAGTTTGAGGACCCCTGACTCAGAGCAAAGAAACAAAGGCAGAGACAAGCTCAACAAGCAAAGGCAAGGAGGGGAGGGCAGCTGCAGTGGGGAGAGAGGACATTACAGAGCTGGCTCTGGACCAGCTCCTGGGGAGTTCCGTAGACAGTAGCGAGGGCTTCGCACTAGGGTAAGAAGGGAAGCCGTTAGAGGGTGTGGGTGCCCTCTCTTATAATTTAATTGCATTCTAAAAGACTCACTCTGCCTGTGGCATTGAAAACAGAGTGGAAGAGGGACGTGGGTGGCAACAGATTAGACAGCAGTCATCACTGCAATACAGGAGAGACAGTGGTGAGCAGTAAAAAGACAGTTTTATCTTTATTTTGAAGATAAACGCAAATTTGCCATAGTTTGGACTTCAGGCACTCATGCATTCTGCTATACTGTTTGCATCACTTATCATATGTAATTCTTACAGCAATATGATTTTATAAACCAGGAAACGAAGTCTGAGGCATGTTAAGGGATTTGTGAGGTCACTCATCGAATGATTAGCAGATCCAGCGATAGAAGCCAGGTCTCAGGATCCCAAAGCCACATGGCTTCTCTAATTTTAAAATGTGTGCAGAGATAAATAGGAAAAACAATGGAAAGAAGCCTCACAAGGTGAAGTCATCCATGCCCTTGCCTCGGGCAACCAAAAAGGCATCTTGGATAGGACCACAACTTCCACTCAGTGAGATGAAGGACAGAAGTACATGCACAGAACATTTCTGGGACTAATTGTGTTAAAGGCCAACTAAAAGGCACTTATGGAGCTCCATTGCCAGTGGAGCTCTGGCTGCTATCCCAGCTCCCCACACTGAGCCAGATGCCTGCAGGCCCTCTTTTTCTCTCTAAGTCTCTAAAACAGAATAATAACATCTATCCATCTGACCCATCTGACAAGGACTCAATTCAAAGACAGATGCAAGCAGCAAATTGGACAAATTTCTTTTGGACAAATTTGATAAGTATCTCCTGTCCAAAAGGAAAACATTATCATCACTTTGTAACCTAAAATAAGAAAAGCTATAGGACTGATTCGTTCTGTCTTACACGGAAAAACCCTGCCTATATGGAATAAGGTATTTTGAACCTTTCGAAACCAAGAACGGGTCATCACAATTTGACATATGAAGATGGCTGCTAACTCCCCAATCAACTCAATACAACGAAGTCCTATTCTGGTGGAAAAACTAATTTTGCCTTTTCTTCCTTGAAAGTTAGCCAGGTTCTCAAATTTAGTTTAATGTTTAAGTAACTTCAGAGGAGATATTTCTGTTTATTCTGTTTAAACTAAGCCACTTCACATTTTCTCATCAACCAAGGTGGTAAAAATTTCTGGAGTCCTAGACCAAGGCAGACTCTGAACTTCCTGGGGTTGTTTTGTTTTGTTTTGTTTCTTTTTGAGACAAAGTCTCACTGTCACCCTCGGTAGAGTGCCGTGGCATCACAGCTCACAGCAACCTCAAACTCCTGGGCTGAAGTGATTCTCTTGCCTCAGCCTCCCAGGTAGCTGGGACTACAGCTGTCCACCACAAAGCCCACCTATTTTTTGGTTGCAGTTGTTTAACGGGCCCAAGCTGGGTTTGAACCCGCCAGCCTCGGTGTATGTGGCTGGTATCATAACCACTATACTACTGGTGCTGAGCCACAGGCTCTGGACTTCCTATGTAGGAAAGGAACAGGAATTTTCATGTGGCCAGAGAGAGAAAAAAGGAAATGTGAAGCTGTGTTTGCATTAAAAACTTTTTCAAAAATCAATTGCCCATATCATACAAGAGAAGAGGTTAATTAACTAGAGATTAGGAAGGAACAAAAGCCTCCCCATCCCCACCCTTGATGACAGCTCTGCGCTACACATGTCAGAAGACAGGGATCTGGTTTTGGCCTGTGGATATGGATCTGGCCTTAGTTTTGCCCACAAGTGCTCTTGGGGGGGGGGGGCTCAGTTTTTCATGAGTAAAATGAAGAAAAAGAGCTAGTTACCCTCTAAGGTCCCTTTTAGCTTAAAAAATGTGTAAGCCTCTGAAACAGTTCTCTAATATAATATAAAATCCATCTATTCATCCTGCAGATTTCTTCTTTTTCTTCTTTTTTTGAGACAGAGTCTCACTCTGTCACCCTGGGTAAAGTGCCGTGGCATCATTATAACTCACAGAAACCTCAAACTCTTGGGCTCAAGTAACCCTCTTGCCTCAGCCTCCAAGTGGCTGGGACTATAGGCACCTAACACAACACCCAGCTAGCTTTTCTATTTTTAGTAAATAGAATTGGGTCTTGATCTTGTTCAGGCTGGTCTCCAACTCCTGAGCTCAAGGGATCCATCTGCCTCAGCTTCTGTGCCGGGCCCCAGATTTTCTACTTTCAGTGTATACAGAAAGGCAGGTAGCCCTGGAGGGTCACATAAATAATTCCCTCTGAATGCATATCAATTTACAGAAGCTGGCAGGGCCCCTGCTTCTATCCTATGGCCTCAGCACATCAGTATGAGTACCTGCGTCTCTCTGAGAGCTGTCCTCCCAACTGCCCCCCCCCCCCCCAACATTGTGCCTGGAACAGACTTCAATCAATAAGAGCTAGCAGTTGATGTTGGTTGAGTTTATCTTTAGTTCCCTCCTGCCCAATGACATTGACTGAGATGAACTAGAGGCAGGGATTCTGAATCTCTCCCAGGCCTGGCAATTCTGTAGTCATTGGCTTGATAACACACCTCTTACCAGCTTCTTTACCTGTGCCACCTGCCCTATTCCCCTAAACCTGGTCCCTGCACTTAAGCCACTTGTGCTTGGGTCCTCATCACTAAGTCAGCTTCTAGGAAAACCCAAACTAAGACACATCACATTCACATTTCAGTTCTCAGCTAATGAGCTTCCCAACTGGATCATTCCATAAGAATAAAAGGAATGTTCTTCAGAAAGAGTCCTTCAGATCATGCAGTTCTTTTAGAGGGGACTGTGGAAACAGTGTTAACAGACAGACTCCACTGACCTCTTAGAACGGACAGTTGGGTAAAGTTCTCATCATCTCTGTACCCTGGGAAGATAGTCTCAGGTGGTCACAGTCACTCCATCCCTCTTGTCAGACCTGTGACCAATCCCAGACACTCTAAAGGTGTATCAGTTGAGACTGGATTTCACTGTCACACATAAACCTTAAACATGTTGAAGAAGTGGGAGGTCGTCACCTGGACCTAGTGTAGTACTGTCTTGTTGCTCTACAACACATGCCCACTATTCCCCAAATCTCACATGCTCCAAGATCATCAGTAGAGCTCCAGCTGAGACATTCACCTTCCAGCTAACCAGCAAAAGGAAGAAAAGGTAAACAGCAAAAAGGAAGAAAAGAAGCGTATACCTTTTTCTTTAAAGTGTTTTAAAATTACTCTCCAACTCTTATAACTCAGAGTAGAACTCAGGCACACGGTGATTCCTAGCCATGATTTCAAAATCAATTGAAATAAAATCTTTATTCTAAGCAGTCATGTGCTCAGCCAAAAGTCTGGGGGGGGGGGGGTTGTTTTGTTTTTGAGGAACAAGGGGAAGGCGGATACTGGAAGACAGGAATCAACTCAGACACAGAGGAGTCGTCATTTCAGGGGGTTCTTTACTCATAAAAGAGAGGTCACATCATCTCTTTATCTGCAGGTTTGATGGCAGGCCTGGAACTGCTGCAGCCAATTGTTAGGAGCCCGAGGATGAAGCTCACACCTTGGCTGGCAGAGCAGAGAGATGAAATCAATCTCAGAGCTGGATGACATCGTTGTGCTAAAGAATCAGTCAGCCCTGAGGCTTTCCCTAGCTCTGATCCTACTGTCATGCAGTTGTTTATTTACATAATTATTAATTAGAAAGCCCATTCATCTAGATTTTTTTGCTGAGTTTTATATTAGTTTTTTATTGCCATTGTAACAAATGACCACAAACTCAGCTGCTTAAAACAATGCAGGGCAGGGCAACTACTTGGCTACTATGATGCATTTGTCCAAACCCTGGACTGTGCGCACCAACTGTGAACCTCAGGTGAACTGTAGACTCTGGGTGAGGACGATGTGTCAATGTAGGTTCATCAGTTGTGACAAATGTACTACTGTGGTTGGGGATATTGATGAGGGGCTATGCATGTGTAGGGTAGGGAGCATATTCCGTACCTGCTGCTCAGTTTTGCTGTGAACCTAAAATGGCTCTAAAAAATAAAGTCTAACTTAAAAAAGAAAGCATTTCTTATCTCACAGTGCCTGTGGGTCAGGAGGAGGCTGGCCACAGCATGGCTCAGCTGGTGCTTTGGCTCCCAGTCTCACAAGACCACAGTAAAAGTTTTGGCAGGGATGTGCTTCTTTCTGGAGGCTCTGGAGGAAAATCTACTTCAAAACTCATTCAGATCGTTAGCTAGATTAAGTTCATGCTCTGACAGGACTGAGATCTCTATTTCCTTGCTCTACATGTAGCTTCTAAAGACTGCCCACAGCTCTGGGCTCATGGCTCCCTCATCTTCAAAGCCAAAGATTATAGATAAGGTCCTTATCACACTTCATATCTTTTGGACCCCCACCCCACCCCATGCTTCATCTCTCTTACTGGATCTTCTGCTTTGTTCTAGTTTTAAGAGTTCATGAGATTATATTGAGCCTACCTGGATAAGGCAGGATAATTCCATATGTTAAGGTCAGTCTATTAGAACACTTAATTATTCCCACAAAGTTCCTTCATACCTGTACAATACTAGCATTTGAACAACTAGAGGATATGAATCTTGGGGTGGACATCCTTAGAATTATGTATACCGCAAATTTCTTAGAACCAAAGCATCCTGATTGATAATCTAGGTTAAGAACGAGAGAAAGGACACATGTCCCTAGGTTGCCTCATTCACAGTAGGGAATTGAACCCAGAGGAACTGGCTCAGTATCACAAGGTGAATACAAACCAATATTTATTAACGATATCTGTCTTCTAGCAGGCCTCTTAAAAATACTTGACTAGAAAATACATATGCAAAAACTTGTTTAAATGAACTCTCATAGACCTTTATTCTGAAATAATCTTTTCCCTAAATCCCATGGAAGAGGTAGGAAAATGGAAGAGAAGATGGAGTAACAAAAATGTGTATAGACATTCTTAGAAAAATAAAATCAAGTACAAATGTCTTTTCTTTAAGGCTGCATAGTATTCCATGGTATACATGTACCACAATTTGCTAGTCCATTCGTGGGTCGATAGGCACTTGGGCTTCTTCCATGACTTAGCAATTATGAATTGGGCTGCAATAAACATTCTGGTATAGATGTCTTTGTTATATTGTGAATTTTGGTCTTCTGGGTATAAACCTAGCAGAGGAATTATAGGATCGAATGGCAGGTCTATTTTTAGATCTCTAAGTATTCTCCAAACATCCTTCCAGAAGGGACATATTACTGGGCATTCCCACCAGCAGTGTAGAAGTGTGCCCTTTCCTCCACATCCACGCCAACATGTCTGGTTTTGGGATTTTGTTATGGTGGGCTACTCTTACTGGGGTTAGGTGATATCTCAAAGTCGTTTTGATTTGCATTTCTCTGATGATTAAGGATGATGAGCTTTTTTTCATGTGTTTGTAGATTTTGCGTCTGTCTTCTTTAGAGAAGTTTCTCTTTAAGTC